>JAAOOA010002513.1:0-34250 GCA_012861695.1 Trematomus loennbergii
ACCCAAAATCCGCGTTTCTCTAACAGGGCTGCAAAAGAGGGGTATGAGCAGTATGAGGCATGGCTACAATGGGTGAACTGTTTGGTATTTTAAAGGGGAGCTATCATGCAAAATGCACTTTTGTACGTCTTTTATACATGAATATGTGTCCCCGGTGTTCCAGGGAACTCACCAAGTGTCAGAAAACACAACCCTCTCTATTTTACTTCATACCCAAATCTCTAAAAAAGGGCTGCAACGGATCTGATAAAAACTGATCCAGATTTCAACACTTTACTGACGTCAGTAAAGTGGCGCTACGGCTATTGGGCCAACTCTCCACCTATCAGGGGAATGTGGGGTTGGGCCACGGCCGGCCATTGCCGCTCGAAAGCACTGGAGACGCTGTAGTACATATGCCAGGCCTGTAAGTGGCGCTGTAGTCTGCCACAAAAGCAGCGAAGAAGACTTCCCGCGCATGGTTACTATGGTTACCCTTCTGTTTATTCTCCGCTGTGGCTTTTTTTTCTCCCTCCCGAGGCAAGCGCTTGCTCCTGCTGCTTTAATTCAATGCAATCCCTCCCCGTCGAGGCAAGCACTGGCGCGTCTCCACTACAGCGCGGAGCACGGTTTAAGAGGGCTGTGACGTCAGCAGCCCGTTTTTGGTTGCGTTTCCACTTGGCCTAGTACCGGCCGGCGGGTCCTAATTCACAGTTTTTCTGGCCTCATAAAATCGTGGTTCTAGGGCCAGAGACAACCGGGCTGAGTGTGTGACGTCAACACTCTCGGCTGCTGATTGGTCGGAGAGAATCGTAACAATCGGCGCGCAAGATAATCCCTAGCGTCGCATATATATAGCGATGCTTGCAGCATTTTTACAAACAGCATTTTTGTTAACAAAGGAGCTACAACAATGGCAAAGAAAAGCACACCATGGTCGGTCGAGGAAGTGACGACGTTCCTCCATTATATTGCAGATGATAAGATCCAGCGGGAGCTCGACGGGACAACTCGCAATATCAAAGTCTTTCAGGAGGTCTCTACACAGACACTGGACTCAGCAACGGCGTTACTGGAGTCTGCATGGTACGTTTTTACTAACGCTCTGTTATTTGCTTGAAAGCTTTGTGTCCCTATCTGTTCTAAAGCTCACTTCTAACAAATAAGTCTATTTTATCCTTACATTTATGTTCGACAACCCATGCTTTTATGGAGCCCCGAAGGCTAGCTAGCTAGCTAAGGCAGATAGCATTAGCTAGAGCTATTGTTTGCTAACACCATATGTGCCATTATTTACGTTCAGTTTGTCTTTTCTATAGTTGTTGTTGCTATTTATAGTATTGTGCTGCAGTAGTTTGTGGAATTTACAAGTCATGTTTCTGTTCTAGATGATTACATTGGGACTAGCGAGGAGGAACAGTTCCGAACAACGTCCTCTGCATCGACATCCTCCACATCAACAGCACAAACTGGTGCAATGCCATGCCTTTTTTATGCTGCTGCCAGAAAACACTTCCCAAATTGTGTTAAATAAAGTACTTCTTTGACTTATCTTATTGCTTGTTGATAAATAATTGCACCCACAGCGATCACACAGAAAGATGGCATCATCTAGGCGTCCCTCTGCAGTCAGAAATATCATAAACACCATCGTCCACAAAGCACTGTACAGGGGTTTATGGATTTAAGAGAATACTTATCACAGTGAAACCTTTATCATCTGTTGCAATTAAAGCAAATAAGAATAAATACTTGGTTAAATAATACATTTTAAGTCTTTAGCAGGACAACTCTGCATACTGTTTGAAATTGAGTTTGCTAGCTTGAGGTCCTCTAAAACATAACATTACATATTTTGTAATGGTATTAAGAATACATGATAAATAAATACATGTAGTAAAAAGTACTCAATTGTAATACCCTCATTGTGCTAGACTCAAACACATTGCTTATATATTTCAAAGAGAAGAGAACAAAAGAAACACCTATACAAAGAGAGCGGTGCACAGCGCTTAATATTTACTTGCACTATATTTCTGTTCATCTGGGTTATTGTGTTGCACTGTTGGAGGAGCCTGTCACGGGGTTAAGGGATAGTGGATAGGAGAATTCAAAAGGACTTAGGAGAAGAGACTGCGGTACTTTAGAGAATCGACTGCACTTTCACTATCCGACGTGCTTATGATGCGCCAGCGGAGGTCATAAATGTGCGCCTGCTGCTGTGGGGAAACTATGGAAACTACAGTTTTCTATACAGCGGACTACAACATGGATGTTTAATAAGAACGAGGGACTACTGTAAACTCATCTAGAGACTCTGCACCGTGCTCTGATGCTGTTGTTTTATGCTTTATGAACGGGGACAACAGAGAAACATATTCTTCATGACCAAAGGTGGAATTTAAATAAAAAAGGAAAGTGAAACTTATGCTCGTCACCCTCTCCCTCCGGTCCACATTAATACAAATGATCCCAATACGTATGATTGTATGAAAAGATCTTAAAATCAATACAAATGTATTTATTATAAACGTTAGTCCTTAACATCTATCACTGTGTATATCACCATTCAAACATCTTTTAAAAGTTGAACAAACCCCACACAGCTCAGTAAAGACTGTGAAATGTTGACTTTATTTGATCATTTCAGTAAAAACTAACGTTCATATTTCTCTTTTTGATTATAATACTGATGAATGTTCAAAACAAAGCACTTTGGCAACTTACCACATACGTTTTAAAATGCTTAATAAGCACCGTAACTTTCATGATATCATTTCTCGTTCATAATCGGTTGTTTCCGTGAACGGCCGACTGTTGTGTGACGGCAAATGCCGCGGCCGCAAGGCATTGTGGGGCAGCATTTTCTCCTCTCCTTTCGGTTAGGGAGGTCCAGTGGTTCCTAAGATAAAGGAGGTTATAAAGGAAATTTGAAACCCCCTTTCCTTTCATTTAGAGAATTGGAACGGCACTTATCATGGCTGCCACTGAGGGACTTCCGGGTCATTTTACTCCGTTAGGAAGGTTCCTAAGCTAAATGGACTATTCGACCGCAACCAATCACATTCCACCACTCGGTAGCTCGGTCGAGCATCCAAACACATGGTCTAAGGCGGCGACGTAACTTCTGAAATACACGCAACTTCTGAAATACACAAACGAAAGCATACATATTTTAATACGTAAAAGTGGTAGCTACAATTAATTAAATACTCGAAATACTTTGGTCGTATAGGGAGCGTGAGCCTAAACACATTGCTAGTTCACGAACGTTAGCTTACCAAGTAGCATTGTAGTTAGTAGTAGTGATTTGAGTCGTCCTGTAGTCTCTGCGGCGTAGGACTGCCCGAACTGTCGCGTCAGCTTCTTCTATACCTCGTCTTGCTATAAGTCGCCTCTTTCTAAACAACTCTTGTCTATTTCTTGTGATAATAAACCACACAGCAAGAAACAAGCAAACGATTGCTTCCACATCTCCACATCCTCCATTGTTGTGTGTTGTGTCGCATTGAAGATGACGTCATGGCAGTTTTAAGCAGCGTCGCTCCGCCTACACTGCGTTACTATAGATACTACCCCAGTTCCTACACTGTAATGGAAACGCGCCATAAAGTGAGCTGGTCCTAACGAGGCCAAGCGCGGCCAAGCGAGGCCGAGCGAGGCCGTGTAGTGGAAACGCGCCATAAATAATAATGATCACGCCACCAAACACACATTCAAACTAAAGGAACCAGCCTGTTTGGAAATGTAAGAAGTAGAAAGTACAGGTATTTGTGTTCAAAATGTAAGAAGTAGAAAGTACAGGTATTTGTGTTCAACATGTAAGAAGTAGAAAGTACAGGTATTTGAGTTCAACATGTAAGAAGTAGAAAGTACAGGTATTTGTGTTCAACATGTAAGAAGTAGAAAGTACAGGTATTTGGGTTCAAAATGTAAGAAGTAGAAAGTACAGGTATTTGGGTTCAACATGTAAGAAGTAGAAAGTACAGGTATTTGTGTTCAACATGTAAGAAGTAGAAAGTACAGGTATTTGGGTTCAAAATGTAAGAAGTAGAAAGTACAGGTATTTGGGTTCAACATGTAAGAAGTAGAAAGTACAGGTATTTGAGTTCAAAATGTAAGAAGTAGAAAGTACAGGTATTTGTGTTCAAAATGTAAGAAGTAGAAAGTACAGGTATTTGTGTTCAAAATGTAAGAAGTAGAAAGTACAGGTATTTGTGTTCAACATGTAAGAAGTAGAAAGTACAGGTATTTGTGTTCAACATGTAAGAAGTAGAAAGTACAGGTATTTGGGTTCAAATGTAAGAAGTCAAAGTAAAAAGTCCTCAGAAAAATAAGTAGTGGAGTAAAGTACTGATACCAGAAACATGTACTTAAGTACAGTAACAAAGTATTTGTACTCCACTCCTTCCCCCTCTGCCTGCAGGAGGAGGTGTTGGAGCAGCAGCAGCAGGAGAGAGAGGACAGAAGCTTCCAGCGCGTCTGCATGTTCTGCAGCGACGAGTTCTCCGGAAACAGGTACTTGTTGTTATTATTACATCACCTGTCACTCCACGCAATCCCGTTGGTTCCTACTGAAGACGTTATACGATACGATATACTTTAATGTCCCCGTAAGGACATTTGTTCTGGACTCCGTCCTGCAGCATACATGTACATATACAAACATAATAAACATTCAAATACATACACATATGATCACTCGTGCACCGTTTGAACAAACACAGACACACTGACCATGGTGACCTGTTGCACAACCCTCATGGCCAACATTTAAAAGTATATTACATTACATGTATTTACATTCTATCTTTTCTTATGTGAGTGTTGAGAAGCTTCATGGACATACTGGAGGCAGGAATGATCAACACATGTTGATGTAGAAGAGACATGAAGAAGAGGGGACACATGTTGATGTAGAAGAGACATGAAGAAGAGGGGACACATGGTGATGTAGAAGAGACATGAAGAAGAGGGGACACATGTTGATGTAGAAGAGACATGAAGAAGAGGGGACACATGTTGATGTAGAAGAGACATGAAGAAGAGGGGACACATGTTGATGTAGAAGAGACATGAAGAAGAGGGGACACATGTTGATGTAGAAGAGACATGAAGAAGAGGGGACACATGTTGATGAAGAAGAGACATGAAGAAGAGGGGACACATGTTGATGTAGAAGAGACATGAAGAAGAGGGGACACATGTTGATGTAGAAGAGACATGAAGAAGAGGGGACACATGTTGATGTAGAAGAGACATGAAGAAGAGGGGACACATGTTGATGAAGAAGAGACATGAAGAATAGGGACACATGTTGATGTAGAAGAGACATGAAGAAGAGGGGACACATGTTGATGTAGAAGAGACGACACATGTTGATGTAGAAGAGACATGAAAAAGAGACGACACATGTTGATGTAGAAGAGACATGAAGAAGAGGGGACACATGTTGATGTGGAAGAGACATGAAGAAGAGGGGACACATGTTGATGTAGAAGAGACATGAAGAAGAGGGGACACATGTTGATGTAGAAGAGACATGAAGAAGAGGGGACACATGTTGATGTAGAAGAGACATGAAGAAGAGGACACATGTTGATGTAGAAGAGACATGAAGAAGAGGGGACACACGTTGATGTAGAAGAGACATGAAGAAGAGGGGACACATGTTGATGTAGAAGAGACATGAAGAAGAGGGGACACATGTTGATGTAGAAGAGACATGAAGAAGAGGGGACACATGTTGATGTAGAAGAGACATGAAGAAGAGGGGACACATGTTGATGTAGAAGAGACATGAAGAAGAGGGAACACATGTTGATGTAGAAGAGACATGAAGAAGAGGGGACACATGTTGATGTAGAAGAGACATGAAGAAGTGGATTTTGTTTAATAGGTGACCTTTCAAATCAAGCTGCATCCTGTCTGTGTGTCAGATCGTCTCTGCTGAACCACATGGCCAGAGAACACTCGTTCAGCATCGGTCTGCCCGACAACATCGTTTACTGCAACCAGTTCCTGGACGCGCTGCAGGGGAAGCTGGACAAGTGAGAGACCTTCAATCCATTCATGAAAACCAACCCAGTCTCACGGCATTTTGTGTAATAGTCACAACATTTAATCTATTGATGTCAAGGAGTGAACTCTGAGGCATGAACTCAAATGCACGACTCAAACTCAGACTCAGGAGAGGTTCAAAATAAAGACTTTACTGGATTTACACAGTAACAAAACAGGGAAAACAATAACTCTCTTTCGAGGAAAAACAATGACAATAACTTTGAAGCTTAGAGATACGTAACACGTCTGTGGAGTACGCTTGCTCAAAGTCCTGAATGAGGAAACGAACCGACAATGGACAGGAGGGAACTAGCAGAATATATACACAGGGTAATGGGAACAGGTGGAAACAATCAGGGCGGGGAAAACAATCACAGACGCAGGAGACAGATAGGGGCGGGGAGCGTGGAGGTCTGAAATGAGAGGGAGAATTACTATTCACATAACATAAAGCACAGGACAGAAAGACATGACAAAACTAACATAAAGAATAAACTTTCACAATAAGTTTCTTAGACATGACAGTACCCCCCCTTCTAGGGACGGCTCCTGACGGCCCAGGCTCCTCCGAGTTGAGGCGGTCAAAATCCTCAATGAGGCTCTTATCGATGATGAAACGGGAAGGAATCCATGACCGCTCCTCAGGGCCGTAACCCTTCCAGTCAACAAGGAGCTGTCGCCCTCTACCCCGTTTCCTTGCAGCCAAGAGTGTCTTGACTGTATAGACTGGACCTCCATCGATCATCCTGGGAGGCGGGGGGGTTTGGCGGTGGGAACCATGGCGCTCTCCTTCAGGGTTTCAATTTCCCCACATGGAAGGTGGGATGTACCTTCATGGACCTGGGAAGCCGTAGTCTCACTGAAACCGGGTTGATGACCTTGGTGATGGGAAAAGGACCCACAAACCGGGGAGCCAACTTGCGGGAGAGTAAGTGGAGGGGAAGGTCCCGCGTAGAAAGCCAGACTTTTTGGCCTGGCTGGTATACAGGAGCTGGTCGGCGTCTTCGGTCTGCTGCTCGTTTTACCAGCTTGAATTTCTGCAGAGGATTTTTCTTGCCGCAGCCCACACGCGATGACAACGCCTGACCATAGCGTGGGCAGACGGAACCGTGACCTCTTTCTCCGTGGCTGAGAACAGTGGCGGCTGGTACCCATAAACACAATGAAACGGGACAATCCCGTGGCAGACGTGGGAAGGATGTTGTGCGCATACTCCACCCAGGTGAGGTGCTCGCTCCAGGAGGATGGATTCTGGGACACCAGGCAGCGCAAGCAAGTCTCCAGTTCCTGATTCAGGCGCTCTGTCTGGCCGTTTGACTCCGGGTGGTATCCAGACGAGAGACTGACCGTGGCACCGATGAGTCTGCAGAACTCCTTCCAGAAACGAGACACAAACTGGGGCCCCCGATCGGAGACAATATCCTTAGGGAAACCATGCAGACGAAAAACATTATGCATCATGACCTCAGCCATTCCTTAGCTGAGGGCAATTTGGGCAGAGCAATGAAATGTGTCATTTTGGAAAAACGGTCCACTACCGTGAGAACTGTGGTGTTACCTCTAGAGAGGGGCAGGCCTGTGACGAAGTCCATAGAAATCTCTGACCAGGGTCTGTTGGGAATAGGAAGTGGTTGTAACAAACCCATCCGCGCCCTGGAAGAGGTCTTATTGCGAGCGCAGACAGGGCACGCCTCCACATACTCCTTCACCTCCTTCTCCATGGATGTCCACCAGAAACGTTGTTTAACAATGAACATGGTTCTCTTGACTCCGGGGTGACAGGTGAGTAGCGACGTGTGAGCCCAGTGGATCACCTGTGGTCGCTCGGCTTCCTGAACGAATAGCCGGTTAGGCGGGCAACCCCTGGGTGCAGGAGCTCCCCCGTTGGCTCGTATCACCTCCTTCTCCACTTGCCAAGTCAGTGCTCCTACCACACGGTTTAACGGAATGATGGGTTCCGGCTCCTTGACTGAAGGCACAGGGTCAAACAGACGGGACAGAGCGTCAGGCTTGACATTCTGAGACCCCGGCCTGTAAGAGAGAACAAAGTCAAACCGGTTAAAAAACAAAGTCCACCTGGCCTGGCGGGAGTTCAGTCTTTTGGCTTCTTTATATATTCCAGATTTTTGTGATCAGTCCAGACCACAAAAGGATGCTCGGCTCCCTCCAACCAATGCCTCCACTCTTCCAACGCTAGCTTCACAGCCAGCAACTCACGGTTTCCCACATCGTAATTCCTCTCTGCCGGGGAGAGCTTCCTGGACAGGAAAGCGCAGGGGTGAAGCTTATTGTCCTTCTGTTGGCGCTGGGAGAGTACCGCTCCCACCCCCTCGTTGGAGGCATCCACTTCCACCACAAACTGGCGAGTGGGATCCGGCAGAGTAAGTATGGGAGCAGAGGTGAACATCTTCTTGAGTCGAGAAAAAGCCTCCTCAGCCTGAGGAGACCACACAAAAGGCACCTGGGGGGACGTGAGGACATGAAGAGGGGCTGCAATAGAACTGAAGCTCCGCACAAAACGCCTGTAAAAATTAGCAAAGCCTAAAAACTGTTGCACTTTCTTACGAGAGTCAGGGGTAGGCCAGCAGGCTACTGCGCTAACCTTCGCTGGGTCCATCCTAACCTGACCTGGGGAAATGATGAAGCCCAAAAAAGTGACTGTCTTGACATGAAATTCGCACTTTTCGGCTTTAACAAACAACATATTTAGGAGCAGTTTCTGTAGAACCTGGCGGACATGTTGTTTGTGGGTGTCAAGGTCAGGGGAGTAGATCAGAATGTCATCCAGATAGACAAAAACGAACCGGTTCAGAAACTCCCTCAACACATCGTTGATCATAGCCTGGAAAACTGCAGGAGCGTTTGACAGTCCAAACGGCATGACGAGGTATTCATAGTGGCCTGAAGGAGTGTTAAACCCCGTCTTCCATTCATCGCCCTCCCTGATCCTGACCAAATGGTAAGCGTTACGCAGGTCTAACTTGGTGAAAACCTTGGCATCCTGAAGCTGCTCGAAAGCGGACGAGATGAGAGGAAGGGGGTACCGGTTTTTAACCGTAATGTCATTGAGAGGTGAGTAGTCAATACAAGGCCTAAGAGACCCATCCTTTTTGCCAAAAAAAAAAACCTGCACCTGCTGGGGATGAGGAAGGACGAATAAGCCCTGTTTTGAGAGAGGCATCAATGTAATCCTTCATGGCCTCTTTCTCAGGTCCTGAAATTGCATAAAGTCGACCCTTAGGAATGGGAGACCCAGCAATCAAGTCAATAGCACAGTCATAGGGGCGGTGAGGAGGAAGAGCCAGAGCCTTGGACTTACTAAAAACTTCACTCAGATCGTGATAGCAGGAAGGGACTGAAAGTACATCAGGAAGATATATTTTAGAGATAGTATCCTGTCTAACACTCCCAGTGTTACATCTCCTGTCAATCTCTGCAACCGGTTTAAACAGTGATCAACGCAAGTCTGTCCCCACCCCTCCACCCTCCCAGAGTGCCAATCTATGTGAGGGTTATGAAGTTTCAACCAGGGAAACCCCAATATGAGAGGATGTTGGGCTGAGTTGAATAAGTGAAATGACATTGTCTCGTGATGGTTATCATTACATCTTATTTCTAAAGGCTCTGTTTGGTGAGTCACTTTGAACAACAGCCGTCCATCAAGAGCACTTGCTTCAAGAGGCTGGGGTAGAGGTTTAGTTTTTATGTTCATTTTATTTACTAAACCCCAATCCATTAGACTTTCGTCTGCCCCTGAGTCAATAAGAGCACCATGAGTAAAAACATTGTCTCTGATTTTTACCTGGATGCGAGTCAGGGTGCGAGGAGGAAAATCAGAGGAAGAGATTCGGCTCACCAACGTCCTCCTCTTTATTGATGAGCCTTCTCTTTTACCGGACAAGCAGCTTGTGGATGTCCGCGCTGACCGCAGTAGAAGCACAGACCCTCCTTTAACCGACGCTGACGTTCTGCCATAGACAGCTTAGCACGGCCCAACTGCATTGGCTCCTCCACGGAGCCAGGGGGCGCTGATGTCTGGAACGCAGGTGGTGAGGGGTGACGGGGCCTCCAAGAAGAAGTGGAATCCGGCGGCGAGCGTCTCCTCTGGAGAGACGGACCAACCGCATCCTTGAATTTATTCCTTCTCCTCTCTGCCAAACGATTGTCTATTCTTATTGCCATGGATATGACGGAGTCCAAGTCAGCGGGCAGATCCAGAGGCGCCAGCTGGTCTTGTAGAGGATCCGAGAGACCGCTGACGAATGCGTCAAACAATGCAGCGGAGTTCCAGCCGCTGTCGGCTGCAATAGTCCGGAACTCGATAGCGTAGTCAGCCACACTACGCTGATTTTGCCGCAGCTTAATCAGAGCCCGAGCTGCTTCTCTGCCCGGAGTGGTTTGATCAAAAGTTTTTCTCATCGTGTCTATGAAGTCGTCCAGAGACCCGCAGATGGGAGAGCCTCGGGACCACTCTGCCGTAGCCCACGCTGCTGCTCGACCGGAGAGATGGGAGATCATGAAAGCCACTTTGGAGTCATCCGTGGGAAAAGCAGCCGGTTGGTGTCGATAGTGTAACTCACACTGTACGATGAACGGCCGGCAGCCTTCCGAACTCCCGGAATACTCTCGGGTGGAGCCAGACGCATGGAAGGAATATGCGACTCCGTAGCCGGGTTGGGGTCGGATCTGGTCGCCGCTGGAACCGGAGGAGAAGCAGCCTGCAGGTGAGTGAGCACACGCTGAACCTCAGCTGCCAGCAGATTCACCTGAGTAGTCACCGATGATTGTAATTCCGCCTGACTGTTGGTTAGGTGCTGCACTCCGTGCTGTATGGCGGCCATCTGGTCCTCTTGTTGCCCAAGACGTTGGCCCTGAGAGCGGATGGCGTTCTTTAGTTGGTCTGAGTCGGCTGAGTTCATTTTAATGGTCGGTTCGTACTGTCAAGGAGTGAACTCTGAGGCATGAACTCAAATGCACGACTCAAACTCAGACTCAGGAGAGGTTCAAAATAAAGACTTTACTGGATTTACACAGTAACAAAACAGGGAAAACAATAACTCTCTTTCGAGGAAAAACAATGACAATAACTTGAAGCTTAGAGATACGTAACACGTCTGTGGAGTACGCTTGCTCAAAGTCCTGAATGAGGAAACGAACCGACAATGGACAGGAGGGAACTAGCAGAATATATACACAGGGTAAATGGGAACAGGTGGAAACAATCAGGGCGGGGAAAACAATCACAGACGCAGGAGACAGACAGTTTAAAATGCGAGGGTCGTGATCGGTTCGTGCACGTTCCGTGATGGCCGGCCGGCCCCCAGTCTGACTTGATACCGCCCCCGTGATAAATACATTTAATTATTGTGAAGCCAGCTGCAATGGATCATTGATCCACCAGGGGGTGCAGTGGGGTTCCACACTGGAGCTCATGTGAAATCAACTTCGATACAGTAAACTGGATGTTGTGGTGCCGAGAGACGGGAGTCGGAGGCGGGGTATCAAAAGTAAAAGCTAAACTTTTATTTAGCATCTGAACACACATGTAAACAACTTCATGCCCGGGAAGCGAAGACCGGCGGAAACAGCTGGTCTGGTTCACTAAAATGTCCGTGCGGAACAATACCCCAACCCATAGATCCGTGGGTGAATAATGTCAATCACCACAATATGTCTGGTACTAATGTATAGCGGATCTTTGTTAAGATCCATATGTCACGGATAGGATCATAGTCTGTGCTAAATAAGACATGTATACATTTACAAAACATCACCATGTTGTTATTTAACAAAATAATGTAGTTTAGTCGAAAAAAACGAACGAGCCGGCTCTCCCGATTTTTAATCCTAATTTAATCATCATCATTGTTTATGTTCGCCGAATTGACATGAAATCACTGACAAATATGAATATTCTGTATTCAACTTCATTGAAACGATCAGGATGGGTGTTATTTTTCCCGTGTATTACATGGCCACATTCTCAACAAAGTTACGTAACGAAACATTCTGTATTCCTTGCTTACTTCCTTAAACCTTTTCTCCTCCTTATCTCTTTCATGACTTTTTATTTACAGTTGACTGTATTCAACTTCATTAAAATGTTATTAACGTGCCTAAACTCAGTAATTCACTAAAAATGACTGATCCCTCCGCGACGCGACGCGGATCCTTGATCCCTGGGTGTTATTTTTCCCCATAATGACCAAGTCGCTGCAAATTATCCCGCTTATTACATGGCCACATTCTCAACAAAGTAACGACATGACTCCCAATATTAATTAAAATGCTTTTATGGATTTACAAAATATTTTTATGATTTAAAAAATAGTTCTATGTATTGATTTAAATTTACATGCATCCGCTAAGAAAAATAGTCCGTTGTTACTGTTTTTTAAACAGTCAGAATGAAACGGCAGCTCTCAGCTGTGTGTTTACACTCCTAATGGCCCATCACAGCTCTCCCCCCCCCCCCTGATCTTTCTTTTCCAACAGTTAAGTTAACTGTAGGTTACTCTGAGTGACAAGCTTACAGTTAGTGAAGTAACACTTTTTTTTTGTGAGTCACGACCTGGCTGTTTCATTCTAACATAACGCTCCAAATATGTTTCCACTCGGACTTCAATACAGCAACACCATTGTTTGGTTTCCATGGTAGCGTGTCTCTTTAGTAGCGTGCACTCCTTTCCTGTAAATTACAGGTCCAGCCAGGCAAAACAGTAATATGAAATATGAACGTTAGTTTTTAACTGAAATGATCAAATAAAGTCAAAATGTCACAGTGTTTACAAACATTGACCATACCGTTCACCAGCCCCCACCCCACAATGCGCCTTATGTTGAGTATAGCCTACTCTTTGTTTAAAACGAATTGGCCATCGGAATGTGTGTGTCCCAACCCCCCCCCTGTGATATCTCTTCTCCAGCAGTCTGTAGGTTAAGGTTTGTGTTCGCATATTTATGCTGTCGCAGTTCCTCTTGTTTCTATCGCGCATTGCCGGTATGAAAGGGTCTGTGCCGGAAATATCAAGATAACACGGCAGGGTCCGTTACAGTTTGTTTTCATCTGATTTCAAATAAACAAAGTCTTGGCTTTCAGAATATTAAACTTGTTTCGGCAAATTTAGATGATAAATACAACTATGGAGCTTGTAACGCCATAATTACTAATAATTTTAATTTATAAAATAGCACTTTACCCCTGCTTACACCTATATGCCATTTTATATGCTGTGAGCTGATTATCAAGCCTTCATTGTAAGAGTCGCGGGTACACTGTGTATGTGCGTACTCCACTGTAGCGCCCGGTACATTAATGGGAAACCCTAGTTTGTACTTGTTCAATACATTTGTAAAACTGTACACATGGACGTTTATTTTTTCGGTTCACCAAAAAAAAAAAATCTCACTCCAAGCTGAACTCAAATGTTGGCAGCCCTGCGTTCACCATCCCCCACCCGCCTACTGTATGTTGCTTTTTGACATGTAAATGGGTAACTACCCCCCTCTGAGTGAATACCTGTTGTACCTGTCCGGGGCTAAGCCCATAGGACGATGCTCTGATGTCATCACCCTCGCACATTTGTCATATGTTTACAAAAAACGATGTTAACACTTTCTCGTTCTTAATATATGCTATATTTAGGGTCGATATGTGTTGAATTTACTTTAAAATAGCAGATCACTGTGATTCGGCTTAGTGAACGTGTGTCTCTTCTCCGCGGCTCCTCCGTGCAGAGAGGCCCCCCCCGTTGACAATTCACGAGCGTCTCTCCCCCCTCCCCCGTCGCACCTTCTAACAGAACCCCCCCCCCCCCCCCCCCCATATCAAATCCCAATTTAACTGCTCTGGAGCAGAAATGAAGAGTTTTAAAAATGTTTACGTTTTGGTAAGTTTTTAGGGAAATGTTGTTGACTCTTTAAAGTAGAGACACTACATACTGATATACACCTGAACATCAGCAGGAGAGGACTCTTTAAAGTAGAGACACTACATACTGATACACACTTGAACATCAGCAGGAGAGAACTCTTTAAAGTAGAGACACTACATACTGATATACACCTGAACATCAGCAGGAGAGGACTCTTTAAAGTAGAGACACTACATACTGATACACACCTGAACATCAGCAGGAGAGGACTCTTTAAAGTAGAGACACTACACACTGATATACACCTGAACATCAGCAGGAGAGGACTCTTTAAAGTAGAGACACTACATACTGATAAACACCTGAACATCAGCAGGAGAGGACTCTTTAAAGTAGAGACACTACATACTGATACACACCTGAACATCAGCAGGAGAGTCCTCTAACCCTGTCTGCATCTCCTTACGGCCGCGTTACGGCTGTGGTGGAATGGAGGACCCGGTGGAATCGAGGGGTAACACTGACCTGACCTGTGTTTCATTCGAGGGTCAGTTAGCAGCATCTAGTGGACAGCTAGCAGAACTATCTATGTTTCTATGTTTCATGTTTTCTGTAGATGTTTAATTGCTCTTTTTACTGCACTTTTAGTGTACAGTTGTGCTGCTGTGTTTATTGTATTTTTGTTACTCTGGCACAACAATTCCCTTCTGGATGAATAAAGTCTTATCTTATCTTAACTACACCCCCTCTCACACTGACTGGGCTCAGTCACTCTGAAGTGAATCTTTGCAGTCCTGAGAACAACTCAGTTTAGAAACAGAGTATTTATCAGCAAAGGCATGTGGGTGAATAAAACAGATATAATGACAGTCAGTGCTGAAGACATAGACCTCACTCTCATATCATACGTTTCTCTTTTTGTACAACTTCCTCCTGAGTGGAAAACTACTGCTGCACTTCAACCCCCCCCCCCCCTCTCCCCCCCATTTCCTCTGAGACTCAGAGCGGAAGTACCGAGTTCCTCTTTCACGGAAGTCACATCTGACAGTTGGTGTTCAAACTGTTGAATAAAAGGAGATATAAGGGAATAGCAGGCAGAACCAGGACTGAGGAGGACGAGATCAGCCGTGTTTCTGTGGACCTGAAGAGAGCTCAGTAGGTGAGGACCCTCCCACAGGAGTCTGTTACTACAATGAAAGACATTAAGAGCATTAAGAAATAGTGCAGCGAGAGTGATTAGAGAGAGAGAGAGAAGAGAGAGAGAGAAGAGAGAGAGGAGAGAGAGAGAGAGAAGGAGAGAGAGACACTCTGGAGCCCAAACACACTCACAACTTTAAATAAACTAATCATTAAATAAACAAGTTTACATTATGTGTTATTGGCTTTGCTATGTTATTGGTTGTGGTCATATTCTAATGGTTTCTTGACTGTTGAAATATATACAGTTCTGTTTCATATGGGTCTTGAGAGATGTCTCCATAGATCTCTTAATGTTGCTGCCTGTCCAGGTAAGTTGTTGAGGCACTCATCATGCTCAGATTTGTAAAACAATGCACAGACGTCAGGAATGGTAAAAGTTCTGAGGTCCTGTAGTGAATGCATTCTGACATGACCAGCAGGCTCTCTAGCGCCACGAGGCCACACAAGAGGGCCACACAACTCGCACCAAAAGTCTGATTGACTTGAAATGTGGTACACACATTGAGCTGAAGACGCTTTACAAAAAACTACCAGGCTCCGCCCAATGTGTTGCTCATTAGCATAATGTGAAAGCAGTTTAATGACTACAAACTTTTCCATTTTGAATCTCTCAACACAATACTTTGTATAAAACATCCGGGGACAGTCATACACATTACTCTTCAAAATGAGCAAGATCAGTCAAAAAACATGTTCGCCATGAATCGAAATGGAAATAAATGCTCGTACCTCATTGGATATGCTCAAACTTGATACGGACCCAGAGGGGCCGCTAAGATCAACACAAATGTGTAACTTTCTAACAGATATTAAGAAAATTATAAATACATGCTCTGGGTGCGAGTATTAAATAAGATCTCATGTATCGTGGTGATTTAATAATGTGGGTGTGACCTATGACGTTTTCTTAATTTACCATGATCTAGAACAGGGGTGGGGAACGTTTTTCCTCTCAAGGGCCATTTCAATTTGTTCAACCTGGACCTGGAGTAGTAGTGTATTTGCCTTAAAATAAATAGTATTGTTGCTGAAAAACGAAGAAAGAATTTTTTTGCATGAACCCATGTTATTTCAGATGTAAGATTATATAATATTTTCTGTTGGTATCTTTTGGATCTCTGCAGGGAGAAAATATGGCGACTCTGAAAAAGATCCTCTTAAGAACTTTAGAACAATTGGGGAAAGAGGACTTTGAAGAATTCAAGTGGCACCTGCAGGAGAAGGTCCTAGGATTTGAAGGAATCCCAAAGAGTCGACTAGAGGATGCAAGTCGGACGCAAACTGTGGACCATATGTTTCTGAACTACTGCATTAAGACTATTGAAGTGACCAGAAACGTTTTGAAGGAGATGAATCAGAATCTTCTGGAGGAGAAATTATCAGAAATCCCATCAGAACCGACAGGTAGGTCATTAGTTAACAAATAGTTTTACAAACAGGGAACCTGAGGTCAGGTAAATCACAATGATAACATGGATTGGATGTGTCCTCCTGATATACCACACAGAGAAACACCACCTGTACATGGTGTCAGGGATTAGGTACCCCCATGACCCTGAAAGCTCAGTGGTCAGGGTCAATAGTTTCTGGCAGGGTCACTTTTTAGATCAGCTACTTAGAAAAAAAGCAACCCTATTAGGCAGACCAGGTCCTCATCCTGCAGCCAGGCACCGGGGTCTACACACCACTGGGTCTTAGGGTCCAATCAATGCCAGTTGGGTTGTAGGTGAAGAGGAACATGGTATACAAACTTCAAACAGCCGTCACCTCTCGGCTGGGGACGGATCCGGTGTTGGAGCAGGACCAACTAGACAAAGTTGGGCTCACCTCTACACATTGAACCGGCTCTGGAAAGAAACTCCTGGATAGGGATTACGGCCCCTACACACGGCGGCGTGCATTGCCGCTTGGCGGTGGGCGTGTCTTGAGCTTGGGGAGTTAACGCGAGCAATGCGACCAACAACCAATCACATGAATCTCCCGTGTCTCTCCCCAAGGGCTGGAAAATGGAAGAAGTGACCAGAAAGTCGGGTTTGTCAGCTGGAAAAAGCGATGTCTATTATTTTAGGTACTAAACGAACGGGGGCTTGCAAAACTTTTAGCTGCACAGGACACAAGAGTTTGCGGAAACAAGACAGGAGTTGATAATTGGAAGGAGGGGTCTGTGTAAAGTTTGTGATGGGAAGGGGGGGTGGAGGTTTCTGTTTGCAGCGGGGTAAAAAGGCTTTAAAAAGGCTCCCATGTATGAATCTCACCATAGACATTAATGTCTAAAAAGCGATTTTTAATTAATGTCTATGGTGCTATTTTATGCAACATTGCATGGTGGCTAAATATCCTGTCTATGCCTGCTGTCCATTCAAACGAAGTAAACTGGATATGAACTCCCCAAACAGGCGAAAACCTACTAGTTTCACCCATTGTCTCTGCCACCTCCCTCCATGCCTGGCTCCTCCAACAGATTGTTCATTCTGGTTTCGAAAATATTTTTTTTCGAAGAAACATTTTTGGAAAGCAACAAGATACGGCGTCTTTATCCAAGGAAAATAATCTACTGTCTTGTCAGAAATGTTTAAAATTAGGAACAAACTTGTGATGGTTATTTTATGTGGAAAGTATCATTGTTTCAATTGAGAGATTTCTTTTTTCTTCATTCAGAGATTCATTCAGAGATTCATTCAGAGAGTCTTATTCAGTGCCAAGGGAACCTCAAATTCAAACTGAAGAAAAAAATTGAGAAAATCATAAAAACGGGTAATTCAAGACCTCTGAATGAAATCTACACAGAGATCTACATCACCATGGGAGAAACTACAGCTGAAGAGCATGAGGTCAGACAGATTGAAACAGCATCCAGGAAACCAGACAGACCAGAAACAACCATCAGACAAGAAGACATCTTTAAAGCCTCACCTGGAAGAGATGCACCAATCAGAGTGATGACAAAGGGAGTGGCTGGCATCGGGAAAACAGTCTTAACACAGAAGTTCACTCTGGACTGGGCTGAAGGCAAAGCCAACCAGGACATCCAGTTCACATTTCCATTACCTTTCAGAGAGCTGAATAGGCTGAAGAAAAATTACAGCTTGGTGGAACTTATTCATCACTTCTTCTCTGAAACCAGAGACGCAGGAATCTGCAGGTTTGATCAGTTCTCGGTTGTGTTCATCTTTGACGGTCTGGATGAGTGTCGACTTCCTCTGGACTTCCACAACACTGAGATCCTGACTGATGTCACAGAGTCCACCTCAGTGGATGTGCTGCTGACAAACCTCATCAGGGGGGAGCTGCTTCCCTCTGCTCGCCTCTGGATAACCACACGACCTGCAGCAGCCAATCAGATCCCTCCTGAGTGTGTGGACATGGTGACAGAGGTCAGAGGGTTCACTGACCCACAGAAGGAGGAGTACTTCAGGAAGAGATTCATAGATCAGGAGCAGGCCGACACCATCATCTCCCACATCAAGACCTCACGAAGCCTCCACATCATGTGCCACATCCCAATCTTCTGCTGGATCTCTGCTTCAGTTCTGGAGAAAGTGTTGAAAACCAGAGAGGGAGGAGAGCTGCCCAAGACCCTGACTGAGATGTACATCCACTTCCTGGTGATTCTATGCAAACTGAGGAACGTCAAGTATGATGGAAAAAGTGAGACAGATTCCTGGAGTCCAGAGACCAGGAAGATGACGGAGGCTCTGGGAAAACTGGCTTTTGAGCAGCTGCAGAAAGGCAACCTAATCTTCTATGAGTCCGACCTGACAGACTGTGGCATCGATATCACAGAAGCCTCAGTGTACTCAGGAGTGTTCACACAGGTCTTTAGAGAGGAGGGTGGACTGTACAAGGACATGGTGTTCTGCTTCGTCCATCTGAGCGTTCAGGAGTTTCTGGCTGCTCTTCATGTCCATCTGACCTTCATCAACTCTGGAGCCAACCTGCTGGCAGAAGAATCAACAACCTCCTGGCTGCTTCAAGTATTCAGACCTCAACCCACACTAACACATCTCTACCAGAGTGCTGTGGACCAGGCCTTACAGAGTCCAAACGGACACCTGGACTTGTTCCTTCGCTTCCTCCTGGGTCTTTCACTGCAGACCAATCAGAAACGTCTACATGGCCTGCTGACAGAAACAGGAAGTAGCTCAGAGATCGACCAGAAAACAGTTGAGTACATCAAGAAGAAGATAAATGAGAACCCGTCTCCGGAGAGAAGCATCAACCTGTTCCACTGTCTGAATGAACTGAATGATCGTTCTCTAGAGGAGCAGATCCAACAGTACCTGAGTTCAGGAAGTCTCTCCACAGATAAACTGTCTCCTGCTCAGTGGTCAGCTCTGGTCTTCATCTTACTGTCATCAGGAAAAGATCTGGACGTCTTTGACCTGAAGAAATACTCTGCTTCAGATGAGGCTCTTCAGAGGCTGCTGCCAGTGGTCAAAGCCTCCAGGAAAGCTCTGTAAGTGGAGATACAAACAACATTGATCAGTTTCAAAAATGATAAATAAAATAAATTGTGTTCATTGCTAATCCTTCCCCAGACTGAGTGGCTGTAAGCTGTCAGAGAGAAGCTGTGAAGCTCTGTCCTCAGTCCTCAGCTCCCAGTCCTCTAGTCTGAGAGAGCTGGACCTGAGTAACAACGACCTGCAGGATTCAGGAGTGAAGCGGCTGTCTGCTGGACTGAAGAGTCCTCACTGTGAACTGGAGACTCTCAGGTCAGGATTCTGCTTTTATTTTCAAGCAGTTTTGAATCCTTTTTATCCAGCGTCTGGTTGATGTTGATGAAGATGGTCGACCTCTGTATGATTTTCCTGCTGCTTTTTAAAACACTGAGTTTACTCTATTCCCTGGTTCCAGTCTCTCAGGATGTATGGTCACAAAGGAAGGCTGTGTTTCTCTGGCTTCAGCTCTGAGCTCCAACCCCTCCCATCTGAGAGAGCTGGACCTGAGTAACAACGACCTGCAGGATTCAGGAGTGAAGCGGCTGTGTGCTGGACTGAAGGGTCCTCACTGTGAACTGGAGACTCTCAGGTCAGAGCACAGGTTTTTGTTGTTGTTGATAGTTTTAATTTAAAACCTGCTCATCCAGCTTCAGGTTCATGTTAATAAAGTTGGTCAACATCTGTATCTTCATGCTGACATAATCAAAACACTGAGTTTACTGTATTCCCTGGTACAGTCTCTTAGGCTGTATGGTCACAAAGGAAGGCTGTGTTTCTCTGGCTTCAGCTCTGAGCTCCAACCCCTCCCATCTGAGAGAGCTGGACCTGAGTAACAACGACCTGCAGGATTCAGGAGTGAAGCGGCTGTGTGCTGGACTGAAGGGTCCTCACTGTGAACTGGAGACTCTCAGGTCAGAGCACAGGTTTTTGTTGTTGTTGATAGTTTTAATTTAAAACCTGCTCATCCAGCTTCAGGTTCATGTTAATAAAGTTGGTCAACATCTGTATCTTCATGCTGACATAATCAAAACACTGAGTTTACTGTATTCCCTGGTACAGTCTCTTAGGCTGTATGGTCACAAAGGAAGGCTGTGTTTCTCTGGCTTCAGCTCTGAGCTCCGACACCTCCCATCTGAGAGAGCTGGACCTGAGCTACAATCATCCAGGAGACTCAGGAGAGAAGCTGCTGTCTGCTGGACGTGAGGATCCACTCTGGAGACTGGAGACACTCAGGTATGGACAGACAGACTGAAGGTGTCTCTAATATCTCAAATGTCCTGTTCTTCTTCTCATTTATGACACAGTTATTGAAATTATATTTCATTGAGTTTTTACACCCTCATTGACGGCTGAGTCCACTCTACTCTATAACGGACGCAAGTGATCACCAGTGGTTCAGTTTGGATAGTTCTGACTGTGTTCGGGTAACGGCTAACAGAGCTAAACTCACCGCAGGACTCAGATTCTCTGTTCAGAGGTTACAGGCTTACAACACAATCTGCCAGCTATGTGTTATAATTGTATCTTGATTATTTACTGGCCTGCTTTGGCCGATGATCAGCATATTACCTAGTCGCTGATGGGAAACCGAGATTTACTTTTGTGATTCTTTATTACGTAAACTTATGATCGACACGTCCAGGTGCGCATCCTTTTTTCTCCTCATAATGCCATCATGAACATCACATTCATGTTGATATCAGCAGGAGGACAGCTGGTAAACTAAGCCGTTAGCTGTTAGCCGTTGACTGTAAGCAGGTAGCTGTTAGCAGGTAGCTGTTAGCAGTTGGCTGTTAGCAGTTAGCCTTTAGCAGTTAGCTGTTAGCAGTTGAATGTGTACGGGATGCCTTGCTGCACATTATCCCGCTTATTACACGGCTACATGATAAACAAACTAACTACTTGACTCCCGATATGAATTCAGATGATTTTATTGACTTGAAAATGATGGTCATGGTTCCGGTGACGTCACCATACCGAATGGCAGCCTAGTCTAGCTTCTCCCCCGGTAAGAGATTAATTTCGCCTCGTTTAATTGCCAAATAAGAAATGTCTCTGTAAAATTACAAATAGTTAACGGGGCGAAGATGGGAGGAAAGGATGGACAAAAGAAAAACATTGGCTCAGAGTCTACCAACGAAGAAAATACAACAAACAACTCGCCTGCACAGGTTGATGATGAGGAAGCTAGCGCAGAGCCGCACGTGGCTAGCTTAGCTAAAGTTCTGGAGGAGATACGGGACTTTCGCAAAGACACAAAACAACAAATAAACAAAATTAAATCCGAGCTTACCAACGGCAACGTTAAAATAGCGGAGGCAGAAATGAGAATTGAAAACGTGGAAGGTGCTGAGCAGGATGATAAAGGTAATGAATCAGCAAGAAAATAAACTGACTGACCAAGAAGGAAGATCCCGACGGGAGGATATAAGGATTTATAAAGTCCCAGAGGGAGCGGAGGGGTCATCTATGGTTGACTTGGTGAAGAGTTTACTACAAGAGGCACTTGAGATCCCCCCCGCCACGGAGCTCGGCATTGAAAGAGCGCACCGGGCGCTCGTACCGAGGGCCTCCGGAGACAGGGAGGACAAGCCGCGTCAAGAATGATCAAGTTTCTCCGATACTCAACTAAAGACGATATTATACGCAAGCCATGGGAAAATAAAGGTGTTTTTGAACGGGATATTTAGACCGAGATTACCCACCAGCTATTTTGCAAAAACGTAAAGACTACTCCGAGGCAAAGCGAGTTGGGTGTAACGCGTTACTGTAATAATATTACTTTTGTCGGTAACGGAGTAGTGTAACGCGTTACTTTTATAATTCAGTAATCACACTACAGTTACTAACATTGCCCCGACACGCGTTACTTCGTTACTTTTATAAGTCATAATCACACTGACAGACAAGAGGGGTTTCCGCCGCAGGTTTATATGTACGTAATCTGCGCGACTTGCAGATCCACATCTCCGCGTGCAATGCTGCATAAACATGGCAGAGTCAGCGATAACTTTCGAGGGGTGGAGGTATGCCCATTATTTTGAGTTTGTCCGAAGAATAGACAGGAATGTGACGGTGAGGTGCAAACTGTGTCCAGGCCAGAAGCTGTTATCCACTGCTGCAAACACCACGTCAAACCTCAACACACACCTGCAAAGAACACATGCTAAGGTGAAGCTAATAGCTAAGGACCCCCGAACCCAGAGTGAGGATGTTGTGAGTGCGCCACCGCCGACTCCGAAGCAGCACAAATTAGAATGTGGAGGACCGGTAACCAAAGCAGAGATGGACAGGCTTGTAGCATCCTTCATAGTAGAGGTAATGTTGCCCATTTGCACAGTGGAATCACCATCGCATCGTTCTCAGAAGTCCCACTATTGCGGCTTTCACACCAGCGCTTTTCCCTTTCTAGCTCCTAGCTAGAGCTTTTCTGGTTCAGCTCCGGTTTCCCTTTTCAGCTCCCGCTCTGTTCACACCGCCCAGCTGCCGCTGCTGCGTCATGACGTCACCGTTTACATCGCTGATTTTCTCCCCAACGGAGCTCACAACAACAACGGGGGGGGGACTGCGTCGGGTCGATGATCGTGTTGCTTTTAATCATACGAAGCCAGATTAAATTAAATAACGACTTCTCCAACCTTATACTTTTCTCCAGAGTGCCGTGGTTCATTGTTTATTAATGTGTTACAGCGGCATTTACCGACCGCTGCAGTGCTGGCTGCTCTTCCACGGGAGTGTATTCTCCCGTTAGCTCCGGGCTAGCTCACACGGCTCTAAAGTATTCACTGTCTGACTGTCACACAAGCAGCTGGTACATATCCCCAGTTCCCCTTAAGTGAATGTGTGTCAGTCTGAATTGATGCTGTTTGGCACATTTTACCGGCGAATTTTTCATTATGATTCTACTTGTGATAGTCGGACATGACAACCTGTGCAGCCCATGTATTGATTCCATCCGATAGCTGCTATAATAACAAACAAAACGTCTGCCTGCTCTCCACAATGATCAATAACAGCGAACGGATGGTCAAAGTAAGGTACAAAAAAACAGAATCACACGAAGCCTGGTTAGTGTTGCCTGACTTTGTGTGTTTTTTTTTTTATAAGTGTGTGGTTGCCTTCTAGTCACTTTGCTCAGCGCTACTGCTTGTAGGCAGACATGACGAGACTCTTCAGTCGACCCATGTTCAGGGGAGGTGGGTTTAGTTTCCTGCACGCCTCGACGTAAGAGAGACGTAAGCGACGCCGCGTCATAGCTCCGAAGCTCTTGCCTCTGGACCGACAATTTTTTGGAGCTCCGAGCCGGAGCTGGAAAAGCGCCGGTGTGAAAGGGGCATGAGATAGGACCCCCCCTATATGTTGGAGGAACTGTGGTGACCAGAATGCAAACCACTTCCATGTATTCTGGGACTGTCCAGGTATCAAAGACTACTGGAAGGAGATACACAACGCCTTACAAGACATTTTCAAAGACATAATACCTCTAGAGATCAAGATGTTATACTTTAGGAATTTGAGAAAGGACAAATACTTATTGAACATTCTGCTGAAAAGGCATTAACCAGGAAGTGGTTATCGAAGCATAGCCCGACTCTAAATGGATGGATGGACATCTCAATGGATATTTATAATATGGAAAGATAACAGCATCTGTCAATCATACATTGGTCAATTTACTCCAACCTGTGAGAAGTGGACTCACTTTGTAAAGCCCTAAAGGCCTGACTTAGTTTCCACAGATCCAGAACTCTGCTGTAAAGAAATGTCTACTCCCTAATTGTTCACTGTTGTTCTATTTTATTTTCATTTCTTTCTTTATGTCTTTCTCCTCTGTGCTTTTTGTGTCATCATGTGTATATTGCTGAGAAGAGCTATGAACAGATGTCCTTCATGTAAAGATGCAATGTACAATATGCTGTGACAATGTTTGACACTAAACGCCAACAAAAAGTAAATTAGAATAAAAAAGCTTGCTCTAAGAAAGTAACCTCTGTTCCACGAGGTACCAGCAGCTAGGACTCATGTTGGATAGAACATCATCCTGACTGTGTTTCTTCCTCCAGGCTGGACCATGGTGGAGAGCAGAGGTTAAAACCAGGTCTGAGGAAGTGTAAGTGTGGATCAGTCAGCTTCTCTCTAAAGACAAAGATGATGGAGGTGCTATTTATTCATTAAAACATGACTGGCATGCATCGCCTTTAAACTCTATAATAATAATAATAATAATACATGACACTTATATAGCGCTATTATAGAAAGGATCACTAACAGAGAGTAAAGCCTTCAGGTGGGTCCAGGGGCCTCATTTATAAAGCCTTGCGTGCGGCACGTCCTACGCCGGTTTCCCTTTATAAATCACAATCAACTCGAAATGCGGCGCAGCTTTTGCGGGCTTCACGTAACGCCCATATTTGCCTATAAATAGTCAAAGAAACGCCCCGTATTAATATTCATTCTGACTGACTGCAGAAGAAGATCGCAGGGAATGAGGACAGAACAGCTAAAAAAGACATTTCACACCGAGTCAGATTTTGGTTCTTTTGGGGAGGTGGAGATAAATCACATTGTTTGGTGGATGCAGTTTGAACCAGAGTAGCAGCATGGAGGTCAGGCAGTGTGTCAGTGTGTTTGTACCGGGGACAGGAGACCTATCTGGTGGTTTGTGTTCCAGCTGTCAATCAGCTGTGCGCTGCGTCTCCACTGCAGCCTGTGCGTCTCAATCCCCCGCAGCAACTCTATCCACCACTTAAATGAAATCAAACTAATGTTTCTGTACAATTCACCAACATGGTGTTCTCTTACTTTGCATACCTGTGTTTTACGAGCGACTTATCAAGTCTTGGCAAACGGCATAAAACATGATTAAACATGATAGTATATAAAACCATGCTCTTATTTATACTACCTATAGAAAAGCAAAACGGCCTCAGTTGAGACGTAATTCTGTCCTTCTGCTTACCGCATCATTTATGAGAATACAAGTCATAACATTAAGACAACATGGTACACACGAGGTGCTCTTAAATAACATATCAGTATTTATTTATTTCTCCAAGTTGTGTTGTGTGCACTGAGGAGTCTCAAACAGGCGTTTGTTAAATCATTTTAAGATTTAAGATCTAAGATCTTCCTGCACTCAAATGTGTCCCATGGCTAAGGACATGCTGTCCCCCCCCACCCCCCCACCATAGACCCCAGTCTCTGTCCCCATTCATATTGAATGAGGCTACCCTTAAAGCCTGAATGTGAGGAGAAGAGAGACAGGCCATTAAGAAAAAAGATAGAAAAAGACGGTAAGGAGGAAACACCCGGTGTTGTATGATCATAATTTACGACTCCTTTTTTAGGCACTTTGGTCTTGGTGCTTAAAGCTTTCCTCAGTGCAGTGATGTGTTTCTTGAGGCGATACCGTTTTTTTTCATCAAGTAAGTCTAGCCCAACAACCTTCTGAATTGTCGTGGCTGACTTAACAAACTTTTCAACATCAGGGAAATAATTATTTACATTTACTGATTTCCCAAAAGTTTCATCCAGAAACTCCTGGATCTGTTCAAAAGAGTAGAGACCCTCACTCTGAGAAACACTGTCAGATACGGAGACACTATCTGATTCAGAGTCAGACTCCATATCTACTCCATCATAACCAGCTGATTTCCCCCCTGCTCTGCCTCACTGTCCCAGAGACAACCTGCAGCTCCCGCTCTGAGCACTCCATCACACCCTCTCTGCATCCAGCCCTGACCTGAGCTTCAGCCTCCACAACTGCTTTCATATTAACACCCGCAAACACTGGGGCTTTAACTGCCATCAGGGGACCAAACACAAACCCGCCTGGCATCGCTGCTGCGGGTAACACAGGCACAGGCACGGCTACATTGGGCACAGCGAGTGCGGGCACGGTGGCCACGAGCACGGCTGCACCGGGTGCGGGTGCAGAGCGGGCACGGGTGTAGCAGGAGCGGGCACGTCAGCCCCGGGAACAGGGGCCGTAGCTCCGGTAGCTCCCCGCATGGGCCGAGCAATCCCGCTGGTTCCCTCTCCACTCTCATTCACAATATTTAACATAAAACAATAAATATGTTAGTAGAAAAACGTGTGAAAAAGTTAGTAACTCACTCACACCACGCTCCTCCGACCGTTCCTCACACACTCACTCAGAGAGAGAGAGAGAGAGAGAGAGAGAGAGAGAGAGAGAGAGAGAGAGAGAGAGGGGAGAGAGAGAGATCAGAGTGTTACCCCTTAGATCAGGTCTCTAGTGATGGTGTGCTCAAAGTGATTGAAGCATGTCACTTGAACATGTGCAGCTGGAGTCTTTCAGCAACTGGGTCAGAACCTGCTGAACTAGCTGCATCACCTTTAAACTTTATAATAATAATACATGACTCGTATAGAGCGCTGTTATAGAAAGATCACTAACAGAGAGGAAAGCCTTCAGGTGAGTCTGGTGATAAACTGCTGTCTGTGTCTCTCCTCAGATTCCTGTGGACTCACCCTGGACTCAAACACAGCACAGAGATACCTCAAACTGTCTGAGGACAACAGGAAGGTGACATGTGTGGGAGAGAAGCAGCCATATCCTGATCATCCAGAGAGGTTTGACTCCTGTTCTCAGCTGATGTGCAGAGAAGCTCTGACTGGTCGCTGTTACTGGGAGGTCGAGTGGAGAGGAAAGGGTGATATAGCAGTGACTTACAGAGGAATCAGGAGGAAAGGAGGCGGAGGGGACTGTGGGTTTGGAGAGAATGATCAGTCCTGGAGTCTGAACTGCTCTGATATAGGTTACTCTGTCAGGCACAATAAGAGAGAAACAAGCATCTCCCCCTCCTCCTCCTCCTCCTCTCCTCCTCCTCCTCCTCCTCCTCCTCCTCCTCCTCTGTAGAGTAGCAGTGTATCTGGATCATCCTGCTGGCTCTCTCTCCTTCTACAGAGTCTCCTCTGACACACTGACCCACCTCCACACCTTCAGA
Source organism: Trematomus loennbergii (assembly GCA_012861695.1). Classification (NCBI taxonomy): domain Eukaryota; kingdom Metazoa; phylum Chordata; class Actinopteri; order Perciformes; family Nototheniidae; genus Trematomus; species Trematomus loennbergii. The sequence goes on from JAAOOA010002513.1 coordinate 27,523, forward strand.
ACCACATTCACTGAACCTCTCTATGCTGGGTTTGGGTTATGGATGGCTCCTCAGCGTCTCTGTGTCCTCTGTAGGAGGAGACCACTTCCTGTCCTGGGTTTAAGGGTTGCTGTTTTAAATCTGGCTCACTGATTGTGTCTTTACTGTCAGAAGTGTTTTTATCAGAGAGTCTTTCATTGGGTGATGAATCTCTCCTTATCAGTTCAGTTATAAGTTGGACAGATGAATCAAAAGGTCAATGATTGTTGATTCTTGAAAATGCTTTAAGAAACACAACAGCCTTCATCTCAGCTCTCCAGAGGGTTTACTTTATTGAGTTAGCAGCTCATTCCTTCAAACAGAAACTTCAGAGTGATTATAATGAGAGCAGATAGAAAGAAAGGTGGGCACACATGAATACCGTGATATATATTTGTACATATATATTGAAGTAGTACAATATATGACAAGTTTAATCTGTGGGCCATATCTCATTATACTGTCTGAATTAGCTGAGGGCCGAAAGTGTTGTTTAATGTTTAATAAAATGGCGGCTATGTCAACTGTTGAAGAAAGGAAGAAAATGGAACAATGTATTTTATTATATAAAGCTTAAATATGTTAAAAACTGTGTTAAACTCTGAATGCCATAGTCATGTATCGTATAGTTTAACGCTTTAGCAATATAAACAGGATGTATAACAGAAATCCTTACATGGGTACTTGTAAAGACCTATGTAGCAAAGTACGCACTTCCTCTTTCGAGGAGATGAACATCTGTTATGCACTTCCTTGCGGGAAGTGAACATTTAACCATAAAGCAACAAAGAAGGACACCTGATGTGACAAACCACGTGAAAAAGAGGATATAAGGAGACTGAAGAACATTTGAAATCAGTTCCTCTTGAACTCAGTTCTTCTTGCAGAAGACTGAAGAACCCCCGATACTAACTAGTAGTGGGCAAACCTAGACGGAGCAGATATCATCTATATCTGAGCTAAACGCAGTTCATTATAGTGTGTGGTGTTATAACTTGTGAAACTTTAAATAAAACGACCTGTTCACACTTGTGAGAGGAAACTAAAGTTCACGTAGCCCTTCTGATTATTGCTGGATAAGTGACAAATGAGACGGAAATGTAACCTGTTCCCATGAACATCCTGCATTCAAACCTCACTGAAGTTCAAGTGTTGAGGTATTTAAGTACTCTAGTGTTAGCTGAGCATTCAATTGTTCCCTATTATATATACATATATATGTATATATATATATATATATATATATATACACACATTACCTTTAGTCTGTGTTTCCAGTTCTTTCATCAGTAGTTTGAGTACTTCTACTTTTACTCAAGTACAAGATCTGAGTACTTCTACTTTTACTACAGTACAAGATCTGAGTACTTCTACTTTTACTAAAGTACCAGACCTGAGTACTTCTTCCACCTCTGTTCTTCGCTCAGGGGAAATCACAGAAAAGACTTGAGGAGAAAACAGAGCTTGGACTACCATCTAGTGGACAAACAGAAAACTACACCCACACACTTAGAGCCCAACAGCAGACTGTGAGTTACTGGAAATAAAGTACATTTTCTGTAAGTATTGTGCAGTTTGAAGTACCTGAGTATTACCTATTATTATTATTATCTTCTGTATACTGATTTAATCATTTACATGGTTGTACTTTTCAGATCCGCTGTAAAAAACTAAAGAAATCATTGTATTTTATTATACATACAAATATATCCACTAAGTCCACACACGTTAGAAAGAGTCTTTAATGTACATTTTTAAAGTGTAATTTCATCATTTCTGTGAAGATTTTGAATCATCCGTTTCAAAGAGAGAATCATCAGTGGTGCAGGAATGAGTCCTAAACCCTGAAATGAGTCAGCATGTTACCACTTCCTGTCCCCTGGTCTGGAAGTCAATGGTCTTCTGAATGTGTTTTTTGGTTGTTAGTCTGAACTAAGGTGTGTGGTGAGTAGATTCCTCACTGCTGAACTAAACGTGTGAGTTTGTTTGACACAGAGATTATTTCTGCAATAATCCCACGGAGGAATCCCATTGGAGCAGGGAGATGCTGCCTTCAGGGACCAGCACAGGAACACCACATCCCTGCAGCTCTCTGTATTCCAGCCGGTGGTTCTGGTGGGGATTGGATCAGCTGGCCAGCCGGTCCCTCAGGTATCCAGAGGAGTGTGTGTTCTGCAGCAGAGCCTTGCTGACATCCAGAAGGTTCTGTTGGTAGGCCAGTCTGTAGCGGCTGAACACGTGCTCACAGTGAGAGAGCAGGCGGCGAGCATTAGAGACACTGCAGGGAGCCCCGTCCAGCCTGAACACACACACAACACACACACACACACACACACACACACACACACACACACACACACACACACACACACACACACACACACACACACACACACACACACACACACACGCACGCACGTTCGTCAAAACACAGTTAAATAATCTCCTAAATGTGGATATTGTGATGTCTACCTGTTGGAAACAAGACATGTAATGAAGGCATAATTAACAAGAACATTAGAATCAAACTAAGCTCTTTCCTCTCCTGTAGTTCAATAGGTTTTAGTGCATGTCAAAGGTCTGCAAAGGGTACAAATCCCTGTGTTCCCTCCAGAGTGAGATTCTGAGATAAAGTGTGAACAGAGTAGTAATGTCAGAAATAAGGACATAAAGATGAAACATTATTCATGCCAATGTGTCACTGTGTCCCTGCTGCTGGTGAGGAAGGGTCTCTTTGTAGAGGTCCTCACATCCTTTTTTGTAGTAAGGAGGTATCAGCTAAATGTACTTTAAGTAGCACAAGTAAAAGTACTGCAATTGACACTTTATTGTTTCTTAAAAAGCAATCCATCTGCAAACAGTAGCAGCTATCTCTTTCGTTATATATAGTCACTTTGTAACACCATGGTGTACTTCTCTTTGACTTATCGTGCTTCTTCACGTCTGCATACATAGTTCTTTTTGACTTTGTTACCATGTCTGTTTACTTCATCTGCACTACTCTGCTGTGTTCTCATGTAAATGTCCCCGTTGCAGCACAGATAAAGGGATTCTGATTCTAGTTTAAATCACTTAGTCTTAACCTTAACTTAACTTAGTCTTAACAGTAACTTAACTTAGTCTTAACCTTAACTGAACTTGGTCTTAACCTTAACTGAACTTGGTCTTAACAGTTACTAAACTAACCTTAACTTAGGGATTCTGATTCTAGTTTAAAAACTTAGTCTCAACCTTAACTTAACTTAGTCTTAACTTAGTCTTAACCTAACTTAACTTAGTCTTAACTTAGTCTTAACAGTAACTTAACTTAGTCTTAACCTTAACTTAACTTAGTCTTAACCTTAACTGAACTTGGTCTAACAGTTACTAACTTAACCTTAACTTAGGGATTCTGATTTTGATTCTGATATGTAGAATGGCTCTTATTACAGTATTATACAATTATAGAATAATATATTATCTTATTTCTATCACTAAGAGGTCAAAAAGGAGCATTTTAACGATGTCGTTTGTCAATGAGGAGAGCATGTTATATCAGTGCTGCATCATATCATATATCATGTGTTTTAATATGTAAACACGTATAAAAAGCATCATTTGCCTCTGAATTTGCTCCGTATTGTTCTTTCTGTGTCTCTGTATGCACCACATTTACAAAAGCCAATTCCTCTTATGTGTGAACCTACAGGTAATAAAGCCAGTTCTGATTCTGAAGAGCAGAAGAACTTCATCCTTTGAACCTAACATGAGTTTCCTTCAATTACCATGTTTATTTGATTAGAAAGAAAACACACTGTCTCTGATTTTGTGAAATAATTCAACTGCAAAAAAGTCAAATCAAATGCAACCAGGGAGGAGAAGCTGAGGTGTTGGCGCCCCCTGGTGGTCAATCACCGGAACTGGACATATAAAGTTAGACATTAAAAATACTTTAAAAAGTGAAATAGAGAAAATAACAATTACAAACAAAATGAAAAATATTATATCAAATACAAGCAATACAAAATATTATGTAGAAACATTTCCGAATAAATTACATATGGAGAGCGAGAGAGACAGGTAATAACAGATATATATATCGTTTAATATCATTTAATATAATATCTTCAGGGTAAACGATGTGTGTCTACCCACAGGAACTCAACCTGCAGGTAGAGACACACAACATCGTTTAATATAATCTAATATAAAATTAAACTGGTGGAACAGCGAGGTGTTTTGTAGAGTATGTCACTAAAAAGAGAGGTGCTGGATACTGAACTCTGAGGTGCTCCAATGGCCAACGGTGTGTGTGTGTGTGTGTGTGTGTGTGTGTGTGTGTGTCTGTGTGTGGTGTGTGTGTGTGTGTGTGTGTGTGTGTGTGTGTGTGTGTGTGTGTTGTGTGTGTGTGTGTGTGTGGTGTGTGTGGTGTGTTGTGTGTGTGTGTGTGTGTGAGTATGTGTGTGTCTGTTTCTGTGTGTGTGTGTGTGTGTGTGTGTGTGTGTGTGTGTGTGTGTGTGTGTGTGTGTGTGTGTGTGTGTGTTGTGTGAATGTGTGTGTGTGTGTGAGCAAGTCCGCGGATTGGTCCAAACGTAAGGGCTCCGCGGACGTTACGTAACGTCACTATTCTGAGACCCTCACAGTATTCCAGTCCCTTTTCAAAACTCATCTCTTCTCCTCTTGTCTACTCATAGCCCACCCCCCATCAATCCATGCCGGTTGATCAAGTTTGATAGTCCTATACCCCCCCCACCCTAACCTTCCCTATATTGTAAAGCGATTTTGAGTCCTTGTAAAGCCCTATACAAATATAATGTATTATTATTATTATTATTATATACTGACAGGTTTCAGAGCTTGCTGTGTAAAATAATCTTCCTGAGAGGTGTCACTTGTGATGTAGTCTGTGTGTGGTCTACAGTGAATGTATTCCTGACAGCAGGTGATAAGAATCAAAGGTTCCCAAAGGATCCCATAGGAAATGCATGTGGGTCTTTTTTTGACCCACTTATGGAAGCTTGGTGTAGAAATACAAAACTACAATTTCTTAAATGTATAAAATGTAAATTAAAAATGTGAATGGCATGATATCTAAAACGTGTTTTTTGAGGAATAGCTGGAATATGAAATGATAAAAAATGTAATTACAAAGATACTTCAAGAAAACCACCTCACCGGGTCAAAAAAGAGCCACTTGTGCATCTAAGGGTTAATAAATCTACTAATCATTACTTATAAGGAGTAACATGGTTGGTGATTTTGTGAAATGATGATGCTCGCTCTCGACAGCAGGTGGCGGTAAATGCACCTTTAAGTAGTTTGCGACCCGCTCTTAAGAAGAAGAAGATTTCCGGCTTCTGATTGGTCCGTCAGCCGCTGTTTGGACATGTGACACCAGAGATGGCAGCCTGTACCCGAAACAGAGATGGTGAGTTGGTTTCTTTTAAAAGTTTCAGTTGATTTAAAAATAGGTTTAGTGCTGTAAATAATATAATCAGCTGTAGATGAAACTCAGTCAGGGATTATGTTCATTGAAGAATGTTCCTGTCTGCAGTTTGTAATGAAGCTAAACAGCCGAGAGCTAGCCGCTGTGCTAACATGCTAAACTGTTAGCCTGTGTTTTAGTGGTAGTAGTGGTAGTAGTAGTAGTAGTAGTAGTAGTAGTAGTAGTAGTAGTAGTATAGTATAAGTTGTATAAGTAGTAGTAGTAGTTGAGATAGTTGTAGTAGTATTAGTGGTAGTAGTAGAGTAGTAGTAGTAGTAGGTAGTAGTAGTAGTAGTAGTAGTAGTAGTATACGTTGTATGAGTAGTAGTAGTAGTTGAGATAGTAGTAGTAGTAGTAGTAGTAGTAGTAGTGGTGGTAGTAGGGTGGTAGTAGTAGTAGTAGTAGTAGTAGTAGTAGTAGTATACGTTGTATGAGTAGTAGTAGTAGTTGAGATAGTAGTAGTGGTAGTAGTAGTGGTAGTAGTAGTAGTAGTAGTAGTATACGTTGTAGTAGTGGTAGTAGTAGTGGTAGTAGTAGTGGTAGTAGTAGTAGTGGTGGTAGTAGTAGTAGTGGTAGTAGTAGTAGTAGTGGTAGTAGTAGTAGTAGTAGTAGTAGTAGTAGTAGTAGTAGTATACGTTTATGAGTAGTAGTAGTGGTAGTAGTAGTGGTAGTAGTAGTGGTAGTAGTAGTGTCTCGCCGACCCCACACCAGCTCACAGTGTCCCGCTCCTCGCAGCAGCGTGTGTGTGTGTGTGTGAGCAAGTCCGCGGATTGGTCCAAACGTAAGGGCTCCACGGACGTTACGTTACGTCACTATACCCGAAATACGTAACTTTACCCAAGAAGTAAACAATGTAAAAAGAGAAATGTCCAACGAGGCGTTCTGGGGCAGCATAGACAGGTCTTCTCTGTGTTAGAGTTTTACTCGCTACAGGGTGCACTTTGAGGGTTTGTGACTCTGCAGACTATGCAGAAAAAGCTCCATAACACACAAGGGGTAATAACCAGAAAAGCATGACATGGGACCTTTAACTTGGTCTTAACTAAGTACTTAACTGTGACTTAACTTAGTCTTCAGTACTGTAGTAAAGAGCAGTTCAGACTAAGAGGAAACACTGTTTTTTAATTCTGTATTCTGCACTGCGTCTTCAAATATAAATGAAATAAGAGTTTTGAATGTTGTGATTTGCCACTAACATAATGTAACCCTCAGGTGACGACAGCATCCTGGAGCCTCTGAGTTTCCC
>JAAOOA010002514.1:0-41836 GCA_012861695.1 Trematomus loennbergii
CTACTTTTACTCAAGTACAAGATCTGAGTACTTCTACTTTTACACAAGTACAAGATCTGAGTACTTCTACTTTTATTCTCAAGATCTGAGTACTTCTACTTTTACTCAAGTACAAGATCTGAGTACTTCTACTTTTACTCAAGTATCAGATCTGAGTACTTCTACTTTTACTCAAGTACCAGATCTGAGTACTTCTACTTTTACTCAAGTACCAGATCTGAGTACTTCTACTTTTACTCAAGTACCAGATCTGAGTACTTCTACTTTTACTCAAGTACCAGATCTGAGTACTTCTACTTTTACTCAAGTACCAGATATGTGTACTTCTACTTTTACTCAAGTACCAGATCTGAGTACTTCTACTTTTACTCAAGTACCAGATATGTGTACTCTTTACGTCTCAAACTCGCCCCGTTATAAATAAACTGAGAACAAATCAAACCTGAGTTTGCAGATTTGAATCCCAGAAAAACTCTGAGCAATAACTACATGTTATCAGTGGTGAAACCTCAATAAATAAACTTCACTTGGTACGACCTCTCACCTTTCAGTGTCTGTCTTCACTTCCTGTCACCTGAGAGGAGAAGGAGAGAGAGAGAGAATAATGATGATCATAAAACAGCCAAAATGATGAAGAGAGAGAAACAAGAGTGTTGTTTTCCTCTGAGGACATGCTCCATGAAAGAGTTTCATATCTTGATGAATGGAGGATATTCAGTACTCACAGTTCTTCTGGATCTTGGCTCTGATCGTCTTCCTCCTCTGATCCTGTAGGGATGAACACAATCCAACAGTTATGGATCCAGTTTAAAATAAGTGTTTGTTCTTTGAGTCAGCTTCAGAGTCCTGACTGATCTCATGCTTTACATCCCATCATATCTTCTCTGCAAACACTACGACTGACTGCCACAGCTCTCAGCTGCATTACAGGAAGTAACAGTCATTAGTCAAGGAGCTAAAAACATCCCATCAAAAACAGACTACCTTTTCCACTCTTCTGTCAAATCCCATATGTCTGGTGGAAAGTTGATTACTTACTAAATGTGGCTTTGCATTTTCAGCTGGCCTTCTATAGTTGATGGAAGAATGAAAGAGCCTGCAGTCAGTGGGTAACATCACTGATCTGTTGTGATTCCCCAGTGAGAGAAACACCTCCCTGTGTTTCATACAATACTGCTGAACCAGCAGAGACCCCTTACTGACCTGAGGGTCTCCAGTCTGCAGTCTGGACTCTCCAGAAGATCTCTCAGCAGCTCCACTCTGAATCCTGCAGAGGTTGTCACTCAGGTCCAGATCTCTCAGATGGATGTTGGACTTCAGAGCTGAGATCAGAGCAGAACAGCTGATCTCTGACAACCTGCACTCCAGTCTGAATAAAGAAAACATGATGTAACTTTAGAAAACAATGTTCCTGTTTGAAATAACTCCAGGTTTAATAATCTGTTCAGAGTGAAACAGGGTTTTAATGTCAGAGATGATGCAGAAACAATCCACTGATAATCTGGAACTTTAACTTTGATCAGATGTTAACAACTCCTTCATCTCCCTCACAGCTCATCAGTACTGACAGCATCTCCACTGACTCATGGAGCACAGAGTGAGTCTGTGGAAGCTCAAACACTCTCCCTCACACATTCACCTTCTCTCTGTTACTCTGATCAATATTCAGTCATTAGCAAAAACGGAACAAATAAAAATAACATTGTATTTGTTCAAATTCAGAAAATCATAAACACAAACAGATCAATATGAACTGCAGTCAGTGAACTGACCTGAGAGCCTCCAGTCTGCAGTTTGGACTCTTTAGTCCAGAACTCAGCAGCTCCACTACTGATCCTCCAGAGGGATGTGACTCAGGTCCAGATCTCTCAGATGAGAGGGGTCAGACTTCAGAGCTGAGGCCACGACTTCACAGAGAGTCACTGAGAGTTCACAGGCAGTAAGTCTATAATAAAACATATATTACAACATGTGTTAAAAAGAGGAAACATTATATTAACATCAAGCATTTGATGAAAAAGATTTGACATGTTCTGATAGACCTTTGCTGTTAGTCCATTTAATATAATATATAATAATATATGATAATAGAGTGTAATGAGTTGTCAGTGTGATCTGATCACATGTCTGTGCTCCTGCTGTCACTGACTGTTACCAAAAGAAACAGAAATTAAATGAATCACTTGACAATATTAGAGATGTACATATTTAAATGTTAGTTAATATGTGGATGTGAATGATGGATGAAGGATGCTTTGGCTTCTCTGAGCATCTGAACATTTATTGCGCACACAAACACAATTAACAAACCAATAAAGTTTCAATATGTTCAACTTGATAGCATCAGATGTTCCCAGTATATCAGCATTAAGACATAACTCTGTTATTGGTGGGAAATGATATAGATCTGATTTTAAACTCTAACACATTGTGATCAAAACGTGTTTAATGATAAAGAAACTACTAAAAGTAATCATTAAAAAAGGGTTGTTGCTTCACTTAAGGTTTGGAGGGAAGTCTGTCGTAATCAAAAACGATATGAAGATGTAATCTTCTTGAAAGAAATGAACTGATCAAGACTTCCCTCCTCACAAACTGAACAAAGACCACCACATGTTGAAACTATGGGCTTCTAAGGGCTTGAGGACATTTGGACAAATGTTCGGTGATAAAGACGTGAAGTCCTTTGAACAGCTTTCGTTACAATATGATTTACTCAAATACCATTTATTCACATTCTTCCAAGTGAGGAGTTATCTTTCCGGCATTTAAAGAAAGATCTTTTCAAGACATCAAGCCATTAATAAAATACATGCTTACAGTTTATGACCCTGGAGTGGAAACAACATTTCTAACTAAGATGGTTCAAATATTACATTAAGAAATCAAGATGAACACAGTATTATTAATGTAACAAAGAAATGGGGAAATGAATGATCCTGCAATATGCCAGTAGCAGATTGGGAACAAATGTGCAGAAACATTCATAACACAACCAACTCAAACTACTGGAAAGAAAACACATGAAGCTTTTAACTCCATCCTTTAAGACACCCCAGATTCAAAGTGAACACAAACAAACCCTCACTTCAAAATGCTGGAGAGAATGCGCTGAGCAGAAACCAGACACATATATTCTGGGCCTGTGATGTGTTGGGAGCAGTGGCGGCTGGTGGAAAATATTTTAGGTGGGGCTGTGGAAATGGTGATCAAACAATACTAGGGGCATTTTTTGAGAAAAGACCCCCTAAATTATGACTTCTGGTGATGTTAGAGGGGGAGGGGGGGGGAGGACAATTTGAGGCTTAAAAATATGAGAAGACTGATCAATACCTCCATAACTTCAGTGTGGTTAGCTATGAATCTTCCAAAACTTTCAAACACCTTGTCCTGGACATAGTTTCTACAGAATAAACTGTGCTAACAAGCTGAGATTCCACATATTCTAGAAATATAAGTATCATCACTGAGCGATCAGAACTCGCGACAGGGGAAGCAAATACAGACATCACACAACGTAGCTTTAGGTAGCAAAACACGGAGATATGCTCACCTTTTGCAGAATAACAATTCTGATCAAAAACGAGAAAAACGCAGCTGAAGGTTAATCCATAGGTTAATCCAATGTGTCTGTCACTTTGAAAAATGATTGATGATCCATAATTCCATTTTTATGTCAAAAACTGAGTTTTCATTAGCTGCTAATGGTAGCTTCCAGAGTGTATGACAGCTTCCTGTTTTGTCTCCTTGGATACGAGTCCAAACAACTCACAGACTGCACCGGGCGCTGACCTAGGAGCCCTGTGACCATCAGATTTGACGACGCTGATTGGCTGAAATTATGTTTCGGCGGCATAGTTTAAAGATAGCAACAGTTGGCTTCTGCTGCACTTGCTGCACTCTCGTCTGGGCGCTGTGCATAGCGCTCAGACGAGAGGGAGTAATGATACACTGGGTGTTTCTCAATCGCGAGTACGCTTGCTTGGTAGCACATGTCTGCCGAGCATCTTGCTTCAGAAGCGAGTCAAGAATACTTCCTGGCATTCGGAAAACAAAGGGTGGAACAGGCTAGCAAGTGTGCAGGTGTGCGTCATATGAGAGGCCCCGCCTCTTACATCTTCCGCCACAGATTTGGGGAAATTGGTCCGTGCGCAAAGCATTGTGGGGATTTTAAGACCGCGAAGTCTACTCATGTGCAGCCTCGATATTTCTCCAAACGGAGTACGCCGGGCTCGGTAGATTTCCAAGTATGCTGGAGATTGGAACAGTACTTCGGCGGCACTCGATGACGTAGTATGCTTGAAATAGTGGCTCTGAAGCAGCTTTACTCGACATTGAGAAACACCCACGGGCAAGGCCAGGCAGGAAACATGTGACTTATCAGTAACTTTAGACATCGTAACACAATTTTAAACGAGATTTTATTGTAGATTATACATTTTACTGATACCAATTATATAATATTTACCTTGTTTATTAAAAATAAAAATAAAATAAAAAATATATTTTTTAAATATATATTTTATTATTTTTAAATAAATAAATGAAATAAATGAAATCTATGTAACGGAGAAAACAACTAGATTAGAAACCAAATGCATATCTTTGAGGAAAGGTGGGAGGAATGGGTCAGTATAGAACAATACAGTGAATATAATTAATGTGTACCTGAGTATTCATAATGTATTCATAATGTATCCATTCTTTCATTTGTAATATTATTAATACTATTATCTTATTATGTCTTTCTGATTTGTCATCTGTTATGTAGTTCATCTTGTACTTAGATGTGTTTATTTGGTTATGTATGCTTTGTGAATATTTTCTTAAAAAGCAAAGAAAAAAGCAAAGAAAGTAATAATAACATGTTTCTGTGATAACTGTAAGTCCTGCTGTGTGGTGTGATCACATGCTGAGAAACCTCTAAGTCCTTCATGTGTTTGACATGTCGCCTCCATCACTCAATATGAAGAGAGGAACGCTTCAGTTTAACTATTATTATAAATAAATAGAAGAACAGTGTTGGTTTATTTTGCTCTCAGTATTTAAACAGCAGAAATGTTATAGTGTTTATTTGAATAATTAAACTCCTGATCCACATTAGTTTATAAAGTTAATCACATCTGGACTTACTTGAACTTCCTGCAGTTCCTCACAGCTGGAATCAGTCCTCGTCCCTCCCATGATGTTTGTACTGATCAGGTCCAACTCATCCAGAACCTCCTCTGACATCTGCAGCATGTAGGCCAGAGCAGAGCAGTGGATCTCAGAGAGTTCCTTCTCTGATCTGTTCTCTGACTTCAGGAACTCTGTGATCTCCTGATGTACTGAGTGGTCCTTCATCTCTGTCAGACAGTGGAAGATGTTGATGCTCCTGTCAGGAGAGATAATACTGCTCATCTCCTTCAGGTTGCTGATGGCTCTCTGGATGGTTTCTGGTCTGTTGTCTGTGCGACCCAGCAGGCCTCCTAACAGTCTCTGGTTGGACTCCAGAGAGAGGCCGTGGAGAAAGCGGACAAACAGGTCCAGGTGGCCATTTTACTTTGAGGGATTTCTCCATGGCTCCTTCAGGAAGACATCCAGGGATGGGTAATCCTGATTCTCTCTCTGCAGGAAGTCCTTCAGTACCTCTGTGTCTCTGTTGGTGTAACAGTGCAACATGTAGACTGCAGCCAGAAACTCCTGAATGCTCAGATGAACAAAGCAGTAGACTGTTTTCTGAAGATCACTCTCTCTCTTTTGAAGATCTGTGTACAAACTCCTGAGTGCACCAAGGCCTCGGTGACATCAAGACCACAGCGCTGCAGGTCTTCTTGGTAGAACATGATGTCTCCTTTCTCCAGATGTTCAAACGCCAGCCTCCCCAGCTTCAGAAGAACCTCCCTGTCAGCCTCCGTCAGCTGCTGTGGACTCGTCTCATGTCCCTCTTCATACTTCTGCTTCTTCCTCTTGGTCTGGACCAGCAGGAAGTGTGAGTACATGTCAGTGAGGGTCTGGGGCAGCTCTCCTCTCTGGTCTGTAGTCAACATGTGGTCCAGAACTGCAGCAGTGATCCAGCAGAAGACTGGGATCAGACACATGATGTGGAGGCTCCTGGAGCTCTTGATGTGAGAGATGATTCTGCTGGACAGGTCTTCATCACTCCATCTCCTCCTGAAGTACTCCTCCTTCTGGGCGTCAGTGAAGCCTCGTACTTCTGTTACCCTGTCCACACACTCAGGAGGGATCTGATTGGCCGCTGCAGGTCTGGAAGTTATCCAGACGAGAGCCGAGGGAAGCAGCTTCCCCCTGATGAGGTTTGTCAGCAGCACGTTGACTGAGGACTGCTGAGACATCAGACACAACCTCATTGTTTCTGAAGTCCAGAGAAAGTCTGCTTTCATCCAGGCCGTCAAAGATGAGCAGCACTTTGCAGACAGCCAGCTGCTCTGCTGTGACCTTCTGTAAGGTTGGATGGAAAACATGGAGCAGCCTGAGAAGACTGTACTGCTCACCTTTGATCAGGTTCAGCTCCCTGAAGGAGAGCGGGATCACCAGACTGACATCTTGGTTTCCCAAACCCTCGGCCCAGTCCAGAGTGAACTTCTGCACTGAGAAGGTTTTTCCAACTCCAGCGACTCCGTTGGTCAGGACCGCTCTGATGAGAGTCTGTTGGTCAGGTAAGGCTTTAAAGATGTCCTGGCACTTGATTGGAGTGTCATGGAGGGGCTTCTTCTTGGAAGCTGTCTCCAGCTGCCTCACCTCATGTTGGGTATTAACCTCTTCACTCTGGCCTTGTGTGATGTAGAGCTCAGTGAAGATCCTGTTGAGGAGGGTTTCACTTTGATCAGTTCCTTCAGTCACACGTTCACATCTCCTCCTCAGACTGAGCCTATGTTCATCTAAAACCTCCTGCAGACCACTATCTGCTGGAAGAGAAGGAAACATGAGAGAATGAGGGAAATGCTCTGAGAATCTAATTATAACAATAAAACAACAAAACAGACTGAGTTTAAATGTTTTATAAACAGCTTACTGTCTATGCTCTACAACAGTATACCTGTTCAAACACAAATGAACCAGGAAGAGGAATAAGACGCTGCATGAGTTCGGCCTCTTACCTCGTACAGAGCTGGTCTGACTGGCTGTCTGCAGTCCAGCTCTGGTTCTGGATCTTTCTCCACACTGGGGACAGGAGGGGTCTCCTGATGGAGGTCTCTGCTCCCAGTATGAGGTGATGCACTGTCTGCAGAACCAGTGTCCACAGCTGGTAGAGACTGGATCCTTCAGGACGTCCTGACACAGAGCACAGCTGGACAGCTGCTCCTCCACAGGAACACCACTCTTCCTCTTCCCTCTGTGGAGATGAACACATCCTTTACAGCACGTCACATTAGTGGAGCTGATTCTCACCAATGGGCAGAGCGTCACAAACGTCACTCTCAAGATGAAATGTGTCACGCTGCACGAATACGCAGGTGACATGAATTTCACCTCTTCACTTTCTTGGTGTCTCCAGGCACGGATCTGGGTCTTTGCATTGACTCTACATGTAATCACACAAAGCTCTGTTATATCTGCTAATGCTAAACACAACCAGCTCACCAGGTTATCAATAAACATCTTTAAAATACATATCATAAACATGCCCAAGTAGTAAATAATGTTTTGACGATATATTTAGTTTTTAGTGCAAAGGGTGTGCCCCAAGGTTCCATATTAGGACCGATTCTTTTCACCATATATGTAAATAATCTATGTAATAATTTAGCAAATGCTTCTTACCATTTTTATGCAGATGATACTGTTATTTATTGTTCCTCTGCTTCAATAGAACAAAGTCTTGATTTCCTCCAGTCTGCCTTTGATGTTATTCAAACTCATTTATATCAACTCAAGTTAGTATTAAATGCAGACAAATCCAAACTGATGATATTTTCAAATAGCAAAAAGTTACCATCTATTCTACCCAAGATGTGTACTGTTCAAGGGACGGACATTGAGAGGGTCACTACTTACAAATATCTGGGTTTTATTATTGACCAGAACTTGTCTTTCAAGTTACACACGGAAAATGTTGTTTCAAAGCTAAAAATACAATTAGGTTTCTATTATAGAAACAAATCCTGTTTCTCCTTCCAGACAAGGAAACATTTAATATCTGCAACGTTTTTACCTGTATTGGATTATGGTGATCTGCTATACATAAATGCCTCTGACCAGTGCCTAAAGAGCTTGGATACTGTGCACCATTGTGCCTTACGTTTTATTACTGGATGTGGATATCGAGTACACCATTGCACTTTATATGCTGCTGCCAGTGACGTGCGGTGAGGTTCATGGCTGGTGAGGCACTGACTCACTGAGTCAGATTTACAAATATTATATTTTGACCTTAATCGAAATATTCGGTTATTTTCAAAAGCTTTTTTAGTCTGATGCTTCGATTCATTTTAAACAGACCGTTCAACAAAAGGATACCCAAAATCTAAATATTGGATTGTTCTTTCTTAGTAAGATCCCATTTTCATTACAGTTGTGGTCTTACCTTGACTTGAAGATGAAGTCCATGCTATCCTTCTGGACAACAATCTCTATTACTGTTTTGTAAAAGTCCTCCTTATCTTCCTGTAGTTTCAAAAGTCTAGTTTGTTGTTTGCGTCTACCGTCTCTGCGTAGAATTACAGTAGCAACAAGAACCTGTGGGCTCACGTGCGCCCCCTGCGGTGCGGCAGAGGTTATGGCTGCCTCCCCTGGGGCTTTCTCATTGCCGTCGTATGATGAGACCAGCGAGCCTAAAGATCATATATACGTGAAATAAGTTATTTAGAGACTATGGATGGCGAGGATAAATGTAATAAAGGGATCTACAAACATTACATTGGTGACCTACAGTGAGATGGGAACAGGCATGCGCTTAGGGCCCGCTTTCCAGCCAGTTTCTGTGGGGTGACGCATTCTGAGGTGAGGCAGATCTCATCTGTGCCTCACCTCACCCCACAGTAACTGGCTTGAGCACGCTCACAAAATAAGTGCCCGCGCTAAATTAGTGCCCGCGCTCCAGCAAGTTACTGTGGGCTTACGAGAGGCAGTGCTCGTCCCTGCCTCACTTCTCATCGCTCCCGTAGCGGAGCTCGGCAAATTTGCTGATTTTGACTATAAAAAGCGATTGGAATCATACATAAATCACACTTACAACACAGATCAGTGGAGACATTTTATTATTATTACTATTTAGTTTTTCTTTAGTTGTTTTTCCGTTACATTGGAGTATGACAGGTGAGGCTCTGCCTCCCCTGACTGCACGTCGCTGGCTGCTGCTAATTGGCCATCTTTGTCTGCTCGCAGACTTTCCCATTGGTTGGGTTTTATTTAAAATCTCTGCTTGGGTTGGTTCCCTCCTACATTTGCACATATATGTGTCAAAGAGATATGGCCTGCGCTCCCAAGATTTGATTCAGATGCTGGTTCGTAACGTAAGAACAGAACTAGGTAAAACAGCTTTTAAATATGCTGCCCCCACAGCTCGGAATAAAGTACAGAAGGAGCTGAAACTCTCAGATGTAATCACTATGGGGGAATTCAGGTCCATCTTAAAGGACAGTGAACACGACACCATTGGTAGATGTGAGCGCTCGTATATCCTAAAATCGTTTTACATTTTGCCAGTTTTTAATGATTTTTAATAGTTTGTTTTATTTCGCATATTGACTGGCTAATGTGCCATTTCAGTTGTGTTGTACAGCTGTATCGTCTGCCTGCATTGTCGTGTTTTATCTGTTGTAACTTCGTTCATGCTGCCCTCTTGGCCAGGTCGCTCTTGGAAAATAGATTTTAATCTCAATGAGTCTTTTACCTGGTTGAATAAAGGATATATATATAATATTTGTGCCATTTAAAACTATGTTATGCCACTGAACAATGATAATATAAATGCATGTTGAAATATCCTCAAATGATGTTAGCTTACTAATTAAAAGAACCAGTTTGATATATTAGATAACATAAAAACTGGATCCTCTTCAGGTTACAGCAGAAACTCTTACTTGTGTCTGAGGGTCCAGGTTCATTACTGAAGTTTAGAGGGTGACCTATAGACCAGTCACTCTTCAGAGACAGACAGCTGGGGACTGGAGACTCTGCTCTCTGTCTGTGGAAAAAACACATGTTTTAAACATCATTAGTTCATTCAGAGAGCACATTTTGACTTCTGTCTGTATGTAGATTATTTACTATCGCTGAAGACGCCAGGGATCAAGAGTTTAAACTTTGTTACTGTACTGTTACTAAGTTTCTTAACTGCGATCATTAAAGAACAGGTTAGATTATCAGATAACATACAAACTGGATCCTCTTCAGGTCAGGTTACAGCAGAAACTCTTACTTGTGTCTGAGGGTCCAGGTTCATTACTGAAGTCTGGAGGTTGATCTCTAGACCAGTCACTTCAGAGACAGACAGCTGGAGACTGAAGAGTGTCCTCTTCCTCATCTTTAAAATCACTCATCTTCTCCAGTCTGAGAGATAAACTAGTAACACTGGAGACCACCCACACACACACACACCCCCACCACACACACACACACACACCACACACACACACACACCCCACACACACCACACACACACACACACACACACACACACACACACACACACACACCCAACACACACAACACACACACACACACACACACACACATACACCACACACACACACAACACACACATATTAATAAACGTGGTTCAAATACATCAAATCAGTCAGACTTCAGACAGGCCGCTCCCCATTTTGACTGCGCTGGGCTGTCACATGTTATGTTGCTTTGATGAATCAGAAAACAGGAAATAATAGAGTTTACACCACTGTAGAAGTCTCATTGGACTCTAGGACGCTGTGTCTGACATCCAGTAAAACAGAGTAAATAATGTGTTAGAAAGCAGATCCTAGTGTTAACACTCACCCTGTTCTCCTCCTGCTCCGTCCAGGTGTAAAATGGCGTCTGGCAGTCTGACTTCATATTTGGACTTTAACACCCTCACCTGTCTGCAGCTCCTCCCTTTGTTTTATTATAAGCCTTATCAGCTGAACAGGAACATAAACAGGACTTTGTTCAGTGAGATAGAAATAGAGCTAAACACAAGCTCAACAAAGTTATTTAAATAAAACATATTAATACCACAGTGTGAAAATCACCCAGTAAACATCCTGCATTCAAAACCTCACTTAGTTAAAGTGTGTAGGTATTGAAGACTCTTGTGTTAACGGTGCATTCAATTGTTCCCTATTATATATATGTGTTTCTGGATCAATAACCCTGCTGCATATATTACTGTATTTTCCCAGAGTATAAATGGCCTTTTTTGTTATTGGCACCAGGGAGCCATTGAATGTTGAGGTTTCAACCACATTCATATTTATTCTTCACAATTAACTTAAGACTTAAGATCACAACTGTGTTTAAATTATAGTTAGATCAAGAGGTTAATAGACCTTTTTAAAACTGATTATCTAATGATTTCAACCCACCATTGAGCGCTGTTAAAAAGCAACAAATAAAATAAAAAAAAGTGAACCATTGATGCCTGAGCTGGACTGATCCATTTTTTGATGGTTTGATATTTCTCAAATATACTGTATACAGAAAACTATTTTAAGAAAACTAATTTAATCAAATGTTCTGACATCTGAATGTCCTCCAAATCTGGAATGATTCAAATAAAAAGTTGGTCAAGCTCCAGCAAGAGGACAATATTTAAATGTTATCAGGCCGTCAACAACATTTTAAATTTCAGATTCACCACCTAGCTTTCAAGTTAGCATGAATTAGCATTGCTAGTGTAACCCATTATGTAATCTTACCCTGCTGGTAGGCGATCTGTAATGCTAACGATGGCTTCAGCATCTATAGAAGGTATCCCAAACCCAAAATACACAACAAAGGTTTACTCTAATTCTAGGTTGGATCAGGATATTGGTTTAGCGAACTCTATAAGTAAGGGACGTAGAAATATTCAACATACTATGCTATGTCATTTGTTTTTGCATATTTTCGATATACTATTGTAACAAGTAAGTACTGAGCACAGAAATATATCAATCAATCAGTTCCACTAAATGTAAAGAACATTGGGCAGCGCATCAGAAGATCCAGGTCGCTCAGGAGAAGATGGATACTGTGCAGCAAAGGAGAAGGAAGACAGCAGGTACGTTTGAAAGGGTCACACACTATTCATATTTATTGTCTTTTCTTTGGGAAGATATTCAGCATATTTTTAGGAAAAAGCAATATATACAACAATTCACAGAATTCTTACCAAAATAATAATAAATGTACCTTTTGTTATGATATTGAGAGTATCTGGTTCCATTGGCTTTTACCTGTTAATTTGTATTCATATTTTGTTCCTATAATTTATTGTTATTATTTATGTTTAGTTATTCCAATTAATTTAAAGTGAGGTTTTAGTTAATTATTAGTATTTAAGCTATATCTAATTTAAAAAACTGCATTGTCACTTCCTGGTAGACGGAGAAAGGGGACGGGGCTAAATGTTGATTGGGTTTAGTCAGACTTTTAGAATGACAGATGATTGAACTAATCACACTAGTTTCCAGACTTACATGAAGAAATCACAATATTCTATTCGATCTATAGTGAGTATTTTAGTTTCTAAATAATTATTAGTTATAAAATTAATTATGAATTATCAATAAAAAAAAAATACATTATTTGTATTTGTATAAGTCTGTATTTATTGCAAAGCCATAAAACAAGAGAAAGGGGTCTAACATTTTTTTAGTAACCAGGGGTTACACTATACTATGTAGTATTTTTAAATATTCGACATACTATACTATACGGAGCCCCCTAGGGCAGTGGTTCTCAACTGGTCAGGCCTCGGGACCCACTTTTTCCTTTGTCAATAAATCGCGACCTGAAATTTTGAACGACTCAAATCTATTCAACAAAAAATCGTGCTGTATATATATACTTTTCAGCATACAATATTAATTAAAGTGAAGTACAGTGCATCCCTTATATCCATTCACAGAACTAAAGAATGCTTTAAAAAAGGTTTAATGAGATGATGGAATCAAAGCTGAACTGTATAACAAAAAAGGCACACATGCTGAAAACCAACCCCAGCAGGGGGTCTGGGGGGATTCTCCCCAAGGAGATTTTTAGAAATACTAACATAAAACTACACATTCTGGTACACTCTGAGAAGAAAATAAATCTATTACTCCCCGACATATTAATAATATTTTATGCCATTGTTTGTTTTTCACTTTGTTCTGACAGCTTGCTGCTCCTCACAGAGAGAAGAGCAAAGAGGAGAGAGTCTGTGTGAAATTGTGGGTAAGGGTAGATAGCCCCCATTGTTCTGTGACCTGTCAATCATCAAACCGGGGGTCATATTTCATTGTGTTCATTTGTATCTGAAGTTGTACCCATGGGTGTATAAAGAATACTTCTACCGCAAAGTTATTCTCCGTGGGGACTTCCGGCAACAATCTTGATTCTGATATGAAGTTTTCTAAACCGTTTATGGTCTCCGGTGCTTCCAGTCCAACGCCTACTGCATGCACAGCGTTAGAAAATCGGGCCTTCAAAATAAAAGTTAGACTTTTTTCCCCAAGGTAGACAACGAGCTACAGAGTCGTTTTTATCAGAACAGTTGAATATGCGCCGTCATCCGAGCTAAACATCAATAATTGGTCACAATCTGCGGCTGGAGGAGAGAGGAGTGCTTAGTTTTAATATAAGATTGCCCTCGTAAACATTTCACACCACAGACATTTGTCTTCCTTAATTACATCATATTAAATCACATGACATCACTTGTATGACGCTTTTATCCCAACACCTAAAGCTAAAACTGAGAGTAGACATGCAGTGCTATTTATTGTTTGAATAATCAATGTATCAGGACACACCTGGGCAACAAAAAACACCTGTCAGTCACATGTTCCAATACTTTTGCTCACATGAAAAATGGTGGGTTTAAACAAAAGGTGCAATCTTTCAGTTTTTTAACAGATCTAGATGTAAATACCTGGAATGAAAAGCTGAAATACTGACCTTTTGTCTCATATTCATCTTTTGATGTCAAACCTATAATTGTTTTCAGTGTACAGTCAAAATAAAGCAACTAGCCTCGCTGTTCCAATCGTTTTGGAGGGGACTGTAACTCAGTCAACTGTAACCCGTACGGCACATAACATCTGCACGTTTTCAAAAAGACTTGGACCTGCATTAGTATCTGCACACAATCCGGATTCAAAAATGGATATGTTCATTTAATTCATTTCTTGTTTTAACAGTTTGTTTTAACAGTTACTTACCTGTATATCATTTGAATTTGATCTTTTATATATGAGGTTAAAATGTTAACATAGGTTCAGGAGCATGGCCACGCCTAAAACTCCGCCTCAAACCACGGCCACCCTATTTATATCCGGCAAAAGCTTCCGGCAACCGCTTGTCTCATCTTTCAACCCACCCTCCCTCACCCTTCTACCCATAAACATCCTCTGCCCATCACCATTTATATCTAAACGGTGCATATCTATATACTGCGTATACTAACATTAAACTCCAGGTATCGTCTGGGGGACCGTAATCAGCCCACGCAGTTCATGCCGGAGACGGAACCCCCACTCTGAGTCTCCCACTGCAGGACCATAGCTCGTCCTCCCAGATCATCTCTTCACCCCCTCATATCCTTCACATGTTACTTCAATAAACGTACAAACATCACACTGTTGTGGCGTGGTTCTTGCTAGTGAATATCCCTGTTTGAATCCGTTCTGTCCTGTTTTTCCCTCTCACTCTGTTTCTGCCTGAACTCCAGAATTTCCCCACAGGGATTAATAAAGATCTTATCTCTTTTTACTCAAGTACAAGATCTGAGTACTTCTACTTTTACTCAAGTACAAGATCTGAGTACTTCTACTTTTACTCAAGAACAAGACCTGAGTACTTCACCTTTTACTCAAGTACCAGATCTGAGTACTTCTCGCACCTCGGCTCACAATATAAATGTAATTACTGATGTATATTCAACAGATTTAAATTAACATCTACATTCACTTTTAGAATACTTTAAAAGATCTCCTTTCTCGCTGCTCTGTTCTTTAAATGAAAAAAATGTATTCAGACACACAAGGATTTATGGACAGGCAATAATAACACGCAGCGCTTCTTGAAACATCTCCTCCACTCTGATTATTTGTGCAGATACTAAAAACAGACGGGAGCTCTTTGCAGGGGATAAATTATTCCTCCTCACTGAAGAGCAGCTCTTATTGTTCTCGAAAGGGCATTAAAATACATTATAACAGCCGTTAGTCGTTGTGTGATTTATTCATGCTCTTTCAAAATAGTCTCAAACACAGATATCTAAAAGACCGCAGGCCATGTTTTTATTTGATTTCTTACTTAGGATCGGATTTAAATGTCCCCTTTGTGTTGTTTTAATGCAAAAATAAGTGGGGTGTTGTATGAGAGGAATAAAGAACCCTAATCATGCAGATAATAAAACACACTCATACTGTGTGTATAAGGGTATCAGTGCAAGCTTTGTGAACAACAACCGTGAAGTGTTTATCAAGTAAAACTCTGTGAAAGGGGAACATGTTCTTTTCTGCTGAAGACGGAATAAATCTGTCATTATAATCGGTCCAACAACACGGCAACCTGCCACTATCTGTTTAAAGTTGCTGCTTAAAGAACAAGTTGCTTCGCTACAGAAAGTGCCAGTTTGAAACACATATTAGTGTCTGTCTGGACGTTTGAGTATAACAGTTCTGCTAAATTGAAGCTCCAAGCAGAGAAAAGTGTTTGCAAAGATGCCTTTCTTTCTGATGAGTCCTTAGAAGAGATATTGAATTTTGTAAGACTGAAGTCCTAGTAAGCAAAGCGGTTCTTCTTTCTGACAACAAAACACCTAAAAGATAAGTCCACTGATCCATGCTGTCACTGAAAGGATCAAATACAACGGCTGCTGCTTCCCTGTGTTTACTTCCTGCAGACTTCATCATAAAAACTCCTTATAAGGAAATTCAGCAGCATTATGTCCAGAGGGATTTCAATGTTTTATACAATACGTGACGGAGAACGTGGCTGCAGCATTACAAAGCACCGCAGCGCTGATTATTGGCATTAACCCACTCTGCAGGAAGACATTGAGCTCCTATACAACGCCTCACTCCTTCTTACTGACATATGTTATATTTTAATGTCACACTGAGATGTATGAAGCTTTTATAGTTTACAGCTGCATGAGCAAAAAGGTGTGACAATCAAACACGGTGAGGTATGCATTGGTTAATAAATGGAAATGTGTTATTCTCTACTCAGGGCTGCACTGCATGCAAACATGTGTTTGAGTTTATGTAAATCGACAGTTTCCCAAGAACATACTGGATGAATTCTGTCATGATGATTTATTTAAATTTGACACACAACACTCTCATGAATAATTGAATGTATCAATCACTAAAAAGCCTTTTTATTATGAAGAACTTATGGATTTCCACTCAAGTCTGAACATTTTCTAGAGGTAAAAAATGTATTTGTGCTACTTCGAAGTTTGTCCTTTACATTAGCAAACTGTATATATAAAGGTGATCAGTATGTAGTGTCTCTACTTTAAAGAGTCTCTCTGTGATGTTCAGGTGTATATCAGTATGTAGTGTCTCTACTTTAAAGAGTCCTCTCTGCTGATGTTCAGGTGTATATCAGTATGTAGTGTCTCTACTTTAAAGAGTCCTCTCCTGCTGATGTTCAGGTGTATATCAGTATGTAGTGTCTCTACTTTAAAGAGTCCTCTCCTGCTGATGTTCAGGTGTATATCAGTATGTAGTGTCTCTACTTTAAAGAGTCCTCTCCTGCTGATGTTCAGGTGTATATCAGTATGTAGTGTCTCTACTTTAAAGAGTCCTCTCCTGCTGATGTTCAGGTGTATATCAGTATGTAGTGTCTCTACTTTAAAGAGTCCTCTCCTGCTGATGTTCAGGTGTATATCAGTATGTAGCGTCTCTACTTTAAAGAGTCCTCTCCTGCTGATGTTCAGGTGTATATCAGTATGTAGTGTCTCTACTTTAAAGAGTCCTCTCCTGCTGATGTTCAGGTGTATATCAGTATGTAGTGTCTCTACTTTAAAGAGTCCTCTCCTGCTGATGTTCAGGTGTATATCAGTATGTAGTGTCTCTACTTTAAAGAGTCCTCTCCTGCTGATGTTCAGGTGTATATCAGTATGTAGTGTCTCTACTTTAAAGAGTCCTCTCTGCTGATGTTCAGGTGTATATCAGTATGTAGTGTCTCTACTTAAAGAGTCCTCTCCTGCTGATGTTCAGGTGTATATCAGTATGTAGTGTCTCTACTTTAAAGAGTCCTCTCCTGCTGATGTGCAGGTGTATATCAGTATGTAATGTCTCTACTTTAAAGAGTCCTTCCTGTCACCAAATCAGGCCTCACACAATGTGAAATAAAGTTAGGTAAATAATAATAATAATGAGTCATCTCAGATACACAGAAGTGACTGTCTTTATAGCATGATAATGCATCAATAGCATCACATTATATCACAATAAATGCGTACAGACTCATTCCCATTCTTTTGACATGTGCACTAAAAGGGTGAATATTTCCAAACACATGGTGATGCACATTAAGTCCCATTAAGTCTAACGATACTGCAATTACAACACTGGGGCAAAAGTATCCCAAACTATTACCCCAAAGATTCAGCTGCAGACAAAAATAATTATACGGTTTTAAGCCTCAATAAAAACGTTATCTACAGGTGGAAACAGCAGCATCTGTATACCTGATACAATAACCTTATGCTGTGTCTCAATTACTTACCGAGAGACTTCTCTTGAATTTCAAATCGCAATTCCAATTTATTACAGGCTGCCTATTAACCTTATTTCATTTTAATGTAATCGTTTATTTGACAGGGACATTGCACATTAATGAACACTTAAAACAAAAAATGCGTCAAGTGTAAATATGCCGGATTTTAGCTTTGAGCTACTTTCCATCCGCAGTCCCTCACATCAAACATTTAAGAACATGACATTTACAAACATAGCAGATACAAATACATGATATGCAGAAAGAGCATGAGCAGCATATAAGCATTACCACATGGCAGTACAATATAGCAGCAACGACATATTAAGTGCAAGAGATGATACCCGTGTTGAAGAGCATTTAGCGGTGATTGCACGTCCGTTTGTTTCTCATCCATTCTCTGAGTTGACCTTTAAGCTATTGAGAGTGAAACAATCCCGTATCTCAGTTGGGAGGCTATTCCACAAAGAGCTGCCTTTAATGGAGAGGACATTTTGTCCAAAAGTGGTCCGTCTACGGTGGACCTCACAGTCTCCTCTGGTTTCTGACCTAGTGCAGCGTCCAGTGTTTTCTGTGGATGAATTCCCCTAAGGGGGGGGGGGGGGGCAGTCCATGTAAACATCTATAAAAAAACACATACTTTTAAAAGACTTAAAAATGTCAAAACTCAAAAAATGGTGTTTCTCTAGGATGGTGCAGAATGTGGTATGAATGTGGCTTTCTGTCAAACACTTGATAGCTCTCTTGTACAGCTGTTCTATGGGTTTCAGGTTCGTGGCACAAGCAAACGACCAGTTTGTCAAACAGTATTCAATGTGGGATAGAATCATACAGTGGAGGTATGACTTTGCAGCATTGAGAGTTAAGAAAGGTCTGATTTGTTTAAAATGTTGCAAGTTGAATTTAACGGTATTGGATACTTTCTTAATATGTTTCTTAAAAGTCAAGTTTGAGTCCAGTATGACTCCAAGATACTTGAAGTGGGGGACTAGTTCTAATTCTGCTCCGTTTAAAAACACGTTGGATCCTTCGATTTTGACTGGTTGTTTACTGAACATCATGCATACTGTTTTTTTACGTTTAACTGTAAGCAAATGTTGTTCAGCCAGTGTTGACAGTGGTTTCATTTTGACACCAGTTTAGTGACATATTCCCAAAAAAAGGAAAGCAACCCACATGTTTAACTGTTGTTTTGTAAGTGCTGTGTGTCGTGTCATATAGTCATTTAAATAATATATATAGATTATGTCTTATACTCTGATTGCCTTTTACTCGTTTAAATAGTATTTTTAGTCCTATGTGTTTAACAGAGACATAGGTTAAGGATTTACTTTTCAGGAAGTGTAAAAGGGGGATTTGCAAATGGTTAAGAACTGGGGGAGGTTATGGTTTAATGATGGGGATGTTTAAATGATGTCTAAAATAATTGATGGGTGGGACCAGTTGGCTATTGTCTCTCTACTATAGAGTGTGACTGTAAGCCATATTATCCTCTGAGGATGAAGTGGCTCTGTTCCTGCATTTGAGATCGTTTTCAATTGTATTTAGACTTTCTTTATTACTTTATTAAATATAGCAAAAGACAAACATTGTCCATGAATCATTTATCAGTTTCTCTTAAGGGAATTAGAATTTCCTCCACACTTTGTTCCCTTGAACAACTGCAATCACGACTGATCGGCTAACTCCTGCTACGTAGCCAAGATGGCAACGTGTGAGAAATGTCCACCTAAATCGAATCAATGTTGCCATACTTTGTGTTGGGAGGCAAGGCAAGTTTATTTATAGCACATTTCAACACAAGGCAATTCAAAGTGCTTTACAAAAATGAAAGACATCAAGAGCATTACGAAACATATTATGAAATGACATTTAAAAACACACACTGTAAAGTCACAGCAGTGTGAGACACACGCATCTGAAATGTTGAGCTCTGACTCTCAATCATTGCTCACTTTTTAGCAGAAATACTTGTCTTTGACCTCCCTTTCTTTCTACTTTCTTATTTAACTTGTCCTTTAGTTATTTCAAGTGTTTCACGCTAAACGAACCCCCCTTTGGAAAATTCTAATCTGACCCATGATATCTTTTAGTTTTGCCGAAACTATTCCTCGTTTTTTTAAATGCACATAGTTAAGTTTACCTTGTCTTTCTCTGACTTTTTGGGAATCCACCACGCACTCCAAAAAGCAAATGTAAGTACAGAAAATCGTGATTTGAGACACAGCTTCAGTTTTTATTTAGGATCACTGCTTTCGTCTTCCTGCTTGAGTTTGATTCTCGTCTGGATCACGTCCTCCTGTCCGTTGAGCGGCTCGCTGCTCTCATGCGACGAGTCCTTCATCACGCTGTAGTACATCGGCGCGTTGAACTCCACCGCCTTCTCCTGCCGCCTCCAGCTGCACTTGCAGAGCTTTTTAAACGCCATGCGAAACTTCTGCGACATGAGGTTGTAGATGATGGGGTTGATGGCGCTGTTGGTGTAGATGCACATGCGGCAGAAGAGCAGGAACCAGGTGTTGTGGTACGGCGGGTCGAGGAAGGAGTTCACCACCACCAGGGTCCGGTACGGCATCCAGAGCAGAGCGAAGAGGACCACCACCACCGCCAGCATCTTCGTGATCTGATGCAGAGGCAACAAGTATGTTAACTGTGTTTTCCATCATGCCATGGTGTTAGAAAAATGTCCAACAACAAGAGTCTAAAGATATGGGAATGAGAGGCGAAGTCCCTCCCCTTCCGGTGGACCTCCATGGGACCTTATTTCGGAAAAATTATGTATTGAAGTCAATGGAGAGAGAACGATTATCTTTCGAT
The DNA here is from genome assembly GCA_012861695.1 of Trematomus loennbergii. Taxonomy (NCBI): domain Eukaryota; kingdom Metazoa; phylum Chordata; class Actinopteri; order Perciformes; family Nototheniidae; genus Trematomus; species Trematomus loennbergii. The sequence goes on from JAAOOA010002514.1 coordinate 20,662, forward strand.
CCCGTTTGAATTGTGCCACGAATTACACATATGATGTTTGTCAATTTAAAAGATAATTTTGCAAGTCAAAAAAAAAAAAAATGTGTCGTAAAACTGTGAAGTAACACATTTGTTTGTGTGAAACGCTCAATGAACTACATCTCTGGTCTCACAGAACAACACACGTCACCAAGATGGCCGTCACTACTGTCAACAAAACGATTGGCTACCCTCACTATCACCACAATGAAACACGTCCTGAAGAAAGTCATGCAAAGCTGCCTGCCTGCCTTCCTTTGATTCTCTCTGAACTGCCTGGTCTTTTTAATGTTTAATGTCAACCATTTGTGCAGATAGCATGAAGTAGAGAAGATCGCTAGCGTTAGCGTTAGCATTTCTCCCCCGGGCTTAAATGGTGTATTATAGAATGATCACACCGGTAACAGTACTATTCAAAGGGTTCACGAAATATGACTACTACTCTTACTGTTTAACATTTTGGGTTACTTAATGTTACTTCATGTTAAGGCTAATAAAAATGACAAGGCTGTAATGCTAACTAACGTGCTAGCTACTAGCTAGCTTGATCCAGACACTCCTGGTCCTTTCATCAGACGGGAAGCGAAAGAACGAGCAAGACCCATTGCTGGTATAATAACAACCTGGTACTAAGCACACAGGCATCTTGTGAAAGTTATCTTATCTTAGCCAGCGCCATATAGATAGATTCTATCTATATGGCGCTGATCTTAGCTATCTCTTAGTGGAGGAAAACAATTGTGACATCACTTACGCGACTCTGGGATTTGTAGTCTTTCTAGTTGCGTATTTTTCATAGTCTTATATTTCAACAGTTTTTACGACAAACTGTGACTTTTTTGACATGGAAATGATTTTTTAAGATTGACAAACATCATATGTGTAATTCATGGCACAATTCAAACGGGATCGAAAGATACGTTTTCTCTCTTCATTGACTTCAATACATTATTTTTCCGAAATAAGGTCCCATGGGGCGGAAGTAGATGGGCGTGACTTCGCCACTCTATAGGGATGCATCTTATCTCGTCATATTTTGCTACTTATTTAAGGTTTTTTGCAATTTTGAATTGGTCACAGTTAGTTGACTTTTCATACTACTGGAAAGCAGATATTGTAAGAATTAGCAACATTCACTTGTAGATGAAAAGACTGATGTACTTGTGATCCAAATCCTTTCCAGTCTTTGCCACACAGTAAACAAAGGGCACGAAAACAAACCACGATTCAGTCAACTTTTTGGCATGTTTTAAAAACCTTAGAAAAAGTTTGCATCTAAGAAAACAGACAGAAATTCAGGCAGAGAAAAACAATTCCCTGGCAAATCCATCAGAAATGTCAAACCAAACTTTAAAGATTCAGATTCATTAAACCATTGGTTACAGAGCTTAACGCTTCAAGGTTTGGTATAACGTTCCGTCACAAGAACTTTGCATTCACATGGGACACAAACTCTTACAGGTATGCTATACACATTTCAAAACCTTGACTTGACTCCACTGAAATCTGGCATAAACGGTTCCTTAATGAGAAATGGCTCATATGAGTTTAACATTTTATAATGAAGATGATTATCCTCTAAACCAGTGGTTCTCAAACTTTTTTCAATAATGTACCACTTTGAAAAAAAATGTCAGCAAAGAACCCCCTGATCAGCGCAAAAAAAAATTGGTAGGGAAAAAGGCTTTCAAAATGACCCCCTCGACGGTTCAACTTCTTACATGTTGAACACAAATACCTGTACTTTCTACTTCTTACATGTTGAACACAAATACCTGTACTTTCTACTTCTTACATGTTGAACACAAATACCTGTACTTTCTACTTCTTACATGTTGAACCCAAATACCTGTACTTTCTACTTCTTACATGTTGAACCCAAATACCTGTACTTTCTACTTCTTACATGTTGAACCCAAATACCTGTACTTTCTACTTCTCACATTTCCCAAACAGGCTGGTTCCTTTAGTTTGAATGTGTGTTTGGTGGCGTGATCATTATTATTTAGAGTCATTGCGTGCCTATTGATTTGAACACGATCCGTGTATCCATCATTTCCTGGTCTTCTCTAAAGAAGAGGGACCAATGAAAACGTTGTCATGTTGCCGTTGTTCAGCATGGAAACATTCATTAGCTAACAATGACATTATTGTTCTATTAATATAAAGGGAGGTCAGGTACTCTTTAAAACAGCTGCTAGTTATGGGTACTTTTTACTGAAGTACATTTCAAAGCCCTCTTTACTTTTACTTGAGTAAAGGAGTTTAGTCAGTACTTCTACTTTCACCAGAGTATTTTTAAACACGAGTATCTGTACTTCTAATTGATTAAAGGATGTACTTTTGCCCTCTCTGTGGTTCAGTACCTGTTTTCTCGCGGAGAAGGCACCCTTGTTGGCCTTGTTGGTGCTGTTGTTGTGCCCCTGGTGCACCGACCCCCCACCGTCCCGGTCCGTCAGATGCGATGGCAGCGGGCTCATGAACAGGATCCTGGCGATGAGTCCGTACAGAACCGTGGCAACGACCAGCGGGATCACGTAGAACAAGGTGAAGTCCAGGAAGTAGATGGGCATGTAGAAGCTGCGGGAGACGCGGTATCCACACGTCACCACGACTCCGTTGGCGTAGACGGTTTCCTCCGTGTCCACCAGGAAGAACCACATGATGCAGTAGAGCGAGGTGAAGATCCAGACCGCCGCGATGATCCTCTTGGCCCGGGACACGGTGCAGATGAACTGAGCCCTGATGGAGTGGCAGATGGCGATGTAGCGCTCGATGGTGAAGGCAGTGATGGAGCAGGACGACACGTTGATGCCCAGGTACTGAAGGTACGTTATGAACAAGCATCCGGTGTGTCCGTAAACCCAGAAGGCCACGACGTCGGAAATGTTGGGCAGGCCGGCAGCCAGCAGAACCATCAGGTCCGCCAACGCCAGGCTGACCAGGTAGCAGTTTGTCGGCGTCACCATGTGTTTGGTGCGCAGAACCACCAGCACCACCATGATGTTCCCCGCAATCCCCACCACGCAGATGAGCGAGGTCAGAACGATGGTGACGACTTGCTCTTCCAGAGGGTTCAGGGGGATTTCTGTCAGATTTACAGCCGGAGAGGCGTCCTGAAACACGGGGTGTTGTTCTCCATCGTGTGGCAGATCAGTTTCTCTCCAGACGCACTAAACTGAAGAATCCTGAAGGACGAAACAGAGAAACATAAAGAGTGTGAGGAAAACACTTAAGGGGAAATCAATCAAGCTGGTGGTGGTTTTGATCATTTGGTTTTGTTTTGAAGGGATTAGGGATAGCAAATCAATATATAACAAACAGGACTTAGAAAAACATTCCCTCTCTGCAATCTATCTTTTCACTGAAGCAGCAGGTCGTTTTACAACAATGACAAAGAGAAGGACTGCTTTGAAATTACAGAAGGCTTTATTGGTAAAAACAAATGTCTCTGTTTTTATATATTTTCCTAAAAACTTGTTTTTTGTGTGGACTCTCAAAAATCAATGAAACTAGTGCTGGGTTGTTTTGAGATATACTTTTTTCTTCATATAATGTTAGTTTTTTAATCTGGACTAAAGGGAATACCAATCTGAGTTTGAGGCTTTTATCTGGTTTTTGTGTATTAACCCTTCCTAGATTTATGGGAAATGGGCCAAACTAAAACAAACAAATTACACATCTCATCAACATTTCCCAAAGATAGTTTCTTTCGGTTTAGAAAGTTGTTGTCACTCCTGCATAAGCTTGGTTGTTTCAGTTACTTGATGCTTTACAAAGGGGGTAAGACATCAGAGGAGATATCACTTTAATTATCTTTAACCGTCACCAGTCTCTTTTAATTTATAGATATCATGGTGAGTTATTTTGTCTTTCAAGCCATACATCTACCACGGTGGTAACGTAGCAGCTAGGTGGCTAATGCTAACAAGTCATGCTCAGCTTGTGATTGGCTCGGTTGGAGCATACAGGCGGGACCTCGATTACACAGCTATGCTCTGATTTGCTAAAAATCAACTCAGATGTGTCATATCAATGCTGTGTTCACATCTTGTTTCCACTGCCCCCAAGTGGTCAAAAACCGCTATTGCAGATATAACAGAAATGATCAATTTCTTATCTAATCTCAATCATAACAAAATAATGAACATTTAAAATAATAAGAGTAATAATTATTCATATTAAAAACGTAGTTATACTCAACATTATGTTAAGATTCACACTGTAAGAAATAATTTAATTACTAACAACCTGTTGAGCCCCGAGTCTGTTTTCCAGGTCTCAGGCTCGAAAATGACATTCCCAGAACAATTGACTATATCTTCACTTCTAAAAGGGTTAAATTAATAATCTTTTGTCTCAAAGCAATGATAAACCTGTGAGTTGGATGTAGAAAAGTCAGAATCAATATAGAATTTTTTATATTTTAAAGTAAATTCAGATTGAACCTAGTAAAATATTTTTAATTATAGTTTCCGTCAAACAAAACATTACTTATAGTGAAAACCCCTTGAATGATGGGTTAGTAGACTAAAAGCTTTAGGAATCCAAACTATAACATATAATAAGTACCCTGTATCAAGATTGATGCAAAACAAGTGACATTTGACCTCTTTAGAGAGGTTTAGAAAAAAAAAACACTTCTGGGGTCATTTGGGTGCATTTGCTCGATTTTGATGATTGACACCTCGTTTGAACCGTTAGAGCCAATAGAATCGAGGGGAAGTTCCTATAATCCATCTAAACATTACCCATTGGTGAATGCATGCCAGCACGCTCAAAACCGGAAGCTGGGTTGTAGCTCTCACAAGCATGCATATGAAATCTCTGCTTTTGAGGGGTTTTGACAAAAATGGAAGGATGGATTATCAGAAACCATTTCAAAGTGACACAGAGACATTGGATTAACCTCGAGCAGCGTTTTTATTCCCTTGAACACAACTTTTGATCACAAAACAGCAAAGGTAAGACGTAATTATTGTTATGGTTTTAAAAACGGACGTTGTTTTCTTGCTCTGTTCTGGCTGCTAGCTCAGTGAGTTCTGGCCGTGCAGTGATGAGACTACACCAATGGAATCTGTGGAATCTCCGCTTTCAGATGATATGTCGTTTGTGCAGATAGTATGAAGTATAAAAGATCGTTTTTGCTAGTTATGACTGGAAGTAGCATTAGCCCGCTTTCGCTCAGGGCTCATTCAGACGCTTCTTGTGAGACTTGTGTTTTGTTTCGGTAAAAATGGTTTGTATCGTCAGTTAGCTGAGTTTCATCCCGTTAAGTGGGTATGACACATTCATAGTTACTTAAATGTTAAGAAGCCCTGAGACACAGTTTCGTGAAAAAAAAAAGCCCGTAGCCCCTGCCGGCGGGGCTATGGGGCTTAACCAATGTGTAGTCTTTAGATTAAATAAGAGCATACAACTGATAAGAGTCTGTACAGATATATTTTAAATCTTGTCCCTAGTTAGGCTTTAATATGTGCAGCGAAGGAACAATACACAGCTTTTTGCATCATGAAACCACAACATGCACTATAAATAATGATAACACAAAATACACCTTGAAATGGGCAGTGAACGTGTTACAAATGGAAAGTCTGGTTTAACAAGCATTTCATATTTCCGGTAAAGGATAATAAATCTGGAATAAAGTGATTTTAGTTAAATAATTATTAAGGAATTAAGGAAACGCAGAACAGAAGCCATGACGGTTCACAATGGATCAGAACCTGGGCGACTGCTTAGGGTTTCAAATCTGTAAAGATTTTTCTTTCGACTCCACTTCGAGCAATACAATGAAAAAAAGAAAAAAAAGCACTTACATACTAACAAGGACTTACATACTAACTAAGCACTTACATACTAACTAAGCACTTACATACTAACAAAGCACTTATATACTAACAAAGGACAGGCTTATCTAAAGCTAGTTGAGTAGCACTTCAAATGGATTGGCTCAATGAAACCTGATGTACTTAAATGTTCTGTTTTCTTCAAGTTTGTATCTTCTTGGTCGAATGCGATTGTAAGTCGCTTTGGATAAAAGCGTCAGCTAAATGTAATGTAATGTAATAAATGTATTAATATCTAATTGACTGTGAAATGGAAAAAGTGAAGCCCTGTTTGTCCTCTGAGACGAATAAGGTGCACTTTATGACATCATCTGATGCTTTTATAAAAAAAGATTGTTGATTTGCAGAAAAAGTCAGACTAACCGTCCCTTTTTTTAACATCGATAAATACATACTGCTCTAAAACCAACATTACCAATTTTACATTTATATATTCACTTTAATATTTAATATTCCACCCCTCACATACTTATGTATATATAATAACTTTTCAACATGTATATTTTCTACTTTCTTGTTTATGTCTAGTCTTTTAATTTGTATTGTACAATGCCTTGTCTTTTCATGCTGCTGCAACACAAACATTTCACAAATTGGGATCAATAAAGTACTTCTTATCTTATCTTATCTTATCTTATCTTATCTTATTTTATTACAGTCAGGTAAAGAAGATAGAAGTGTAAAATAAACATGCAGCTCACCATGGTTTGCAGGAGGCAGCTCTCAGGTGAAATCAGCCGCTGAACGTTTTCTATCCTCCTCATCTCTCCCTCTCTCTCACACACACTATCACATCCTCCCTGCAACACACCGCCTCACACACACTATCACATCCTCCCTGCAACACACCGCCTCACACACACACTATCACATCGTCCCTGCAGCACACCGCCTCACACACACTATCACATCCTCCCTGCAACACACCGCCTCACACACACTATCACATCGTCCCTGCAACACCCGCCTCACACACACTATCACATCGTCCCTGCAACACACCGCCTCACACACACTATCACATCCTCCCTGCAACACACCGCCTCACACACACTATCACATCGTCCCTGCAGCACACCGCCTCACACACACTATCACATCGTCCCTGCAACACACCGCCTCACACACACTATCACATCGTCCCTGCAGCACACCGCCTCACACACACTATCACATCGTCCCTGCAGCACACCGCCTCACACACACTATCACATCCTCCCTGCACACACCGCCTCACACACACTATCACATCCTCCCTGCAGCACACCGCCTCACACACACCAACTTAAAAAGCAATCCCCCCTCCTCTTCATCACCGAGGCCGAGCTGTAAACCCTGTAATTACTGCGAGGACAGAGCGGAGAACCGGCAATTCAACACATCAGCCTCGGCACAGATAGCCTCTGGATTGAAATAGCAATAAATACAAAGTGGAGCCTTTTTGTGCAACTGAAGCAAACATCATTTAGTTAGCTCAACATGCTGAGCTCCAGATGCTCTGAGAGTAGACTTTCAGCTTCTTAAAAGTGCATATTAAAGTTTGACAAACATCTCTGAGATTTGGATTCTGGGGAGGACTAAATAAGGACATGTTAGTGCAATGTATGGCTCACCAACCTTAATGTTAACACAGAGAGAGATACATAAAACACAAACACAGACATTGGTTGAGATTCATTATTATTCAGTTGCACAACAACAATAATAATCTGGAGTACAACATCACCTGCCAATCGCCGAAATGCCCCCCGACAGTAGCAACAATCATACAGCATATATCCACTGCAATGAACACACACACATTTTCCCTAACCATGTTTAACGCACACACATTTGATCATGCAGCCTACTACACAAATGTAACATGTTTTTCTCTCTGAAAGCTATACTTGTATTTCAACAAGGTGAACTGTTGTTATAACCCGAGGCCTTCTCTGAACTTCCTCTAACCTCGGTGTCAGCTCACTTAAAATGAATATATCTATTGATAATTCAGAACGACCATTGTCTCTCTAAGTCTGTGTGACCCAACTCAGTAACACACATCATATAGCTTACCATGTGACCTTAATGAATATGCCAGAGATACGCTGTAATAAGGATTGCCATAACAGACATTTAAAGACGTCAACATTCACAATTCTTCTACTTTTTCTGACCTTTTATCGACCACACATGTCCTGAATGTCCCAGTTTATCAAACGTACACAATCTCAGAGCTTTTGTTTAAAAAACATTGAATGCAGAAAATACATTTTTCTGATGTATGGAGCAATACAAAGATATATATATACCTTTGACTAATATCTGAACAACATGAAACAAGACCTGCGTTATCAAATGATCACTTTTCTGTGACGGAAATGCATGCAAACGAGCTCATATTTAGTAACAGAATGCCTCATTAGCATATTTAAACATAACCTGTCAGAAAACTTGTAATACAAAAAATGGTTGTGTTAGTGTCAGTAATGAAGTGGGAAAGTTTCATAGTGATATCTGTTAGTTTTTTTTTTACCCTATTCACCTTCAGAGTCTAATGCACAGAACAGCTTTCACCTTTCACGCTGCAGATGCTGTAAAACATGAAGCAACCATCCACTGAATCGTATTTAAACAATGAGGAGTCCAGTCTATACTGTGGAGCATTATAAGATAAGATAAGTTAAGATAGGAGGTACTTTATTGATCCCAAATTGGGAAAAGTTTGCGTTGCAAGGCATTGCACATAAGTAGAAATGAAAAGTAGAAATAAACAATACTAGAAACAACAGCATTAAAAAGTAGAAAATATATTGTGAAGATAAAAAAGAAATGATGCATCAATGTTCTCTCTACTTGCATTTAAAGCCTCTTTGAGCACCAGGAAAATATGAAATGTATTCTACAGTTACTCTGAGATCAGATGGTAAAGGTGGCTCAATATGAGGGTCCTATGGTATCAAGATTATTATTATTTATTTGACATAATTTGGCATCAAACACAATTCCATAAAATGTATATTGTTATTGATCTTTGCTTTAATTTCTTCATTGAGTTAAATGTGTTCACTCTTTGTAAACATTAAGCTCAGATTGTTTCAAAGCTTCTTAGATATTGCGACTGTTAGAGGCTACACGTTATTCATTTGCATTTGAACTCTAATGAATGATTCAGATCGCTGCGTTTTGAACAACAACACGCCGAGCCGTGCATGCATTAGTGAGCTGATGCATTTAAACAGAAACACATGCATAATGTATACCTCCTGTCTCCTCTTCAGCTGCGCTGCGAGGCGGAGAGGCAGTGGACACAAAGTCAGAATTAAAAATAGAAGATAAAGAGGGTTTTCTATTATTATTCAGAGACGTGTCTAAAGATAATCTCCCGGAGGCTCATGGGAGTTTCAAGCACTGATCAAAAAGGACTTGTGCAGACTTTTTTTTTTTTTAAGAAAGAGTGCAATGATTAAAACAGACTTGTGAATTATTGGATTTGATTTATTTCATCTATTAAAGACTTCATGTCCTTCTGTGCAAAGCTCCAGAGCGCCCTCTAGTGGGCCGGACGTATCAGAACAGAGACAACAGGGTTTTATTAAATGAGGAAAAACAGCTTCTTGTTCTCAATTATTTTGTTATTAAGATCATATTTGTGTACTTATACACCTGAACATATGGTGCTTATGTATATTTTGTGTATGTGTCAACATATGAATGTAAAAAAAGTCACTTGAAAATAAGTGTTCGCAATGTTTATATGCTTATATTATTATAGTTCTCGTGAACTGGATTTATGTTCCTGACGGAGACCTGGGTCCACGCTGGCGAGTATACACCGTTCTCTGAACTTCTTCCTCCTGACTATACATTCTTCAGCTCCCCCCGTGCAGTGTTAATTTCGTCAACGAAAACTATGACGAAAAATGTTCGTCAACGACCTTTTTTACATGACTAAGACGAGACGATAACGAGCTAAAAATAGATTCTTGATAACGAAAATTTGACGAAATGTATTGTAACGTTCGACATAGGGAGTCGGAAACAGGCTTCAAGTTCTTAGTGTTTAATAACTCCTTTGTTCGCTTACGGTTATAGAATCCAGCTCAGGTTACAGGTTACAGGTTTGTCATTACTCTCTACTCCACTCCCTAACTCACACTCCCAGCAGGGTCAACGTCACGACACCCCAGCCCTCCCCCTCTGCTCCCCCAACCACAGGCCCGCACACCGACCAGCATTACTGTGCAGCTCCGTGATTGGCAGAGAGACGGGGGACGCTTGAGTGACACACCCAGCACCCTATGCAGGGTCGCTACACTACCCCCCTACTACAAAGTTCCTCGCCCACGAGGGACACATAAAAAACTAGAACAAAAACCTGCAACTAAACACTAACCCACAGCAGCGAGAACGTGTAACACATTTTTCTTTAGTTGAACTAGGAAGGTCTGGGTGGACTACCATCCCTTCCAGTGAGACCAGGGCGCATTCTTGCCCTCTACAGGAACCGAGGGGTCTCACTAAAACTACCACACAAAGTCTCTGAACCGACTCGGGGGTCGTGTCTGCCTTCTCGGCAGGGGGGCTGGGGTCAGGGGGACAGGGGGTGCCGGTTCTGGTCCAGGCGGGGAAAGGGGAAGAAAGTGGGGGGGAACTCAGTCACTGACGGGGGGCTGCTGCTCTGCTCGCCGGGGGACCTGGGTGGGGGTGTCGAGGAGGAGGCTGTGGACCCCGGAGTCCCTTGGGCATGTGGAGAAGTGACTCCTCTATACGGGGCCAACCTGTCTCTGTGGAGCACCACTTTTCTCCCCTTGGGAGGCAGCCGCACCCTGTAGACAACGGGAAACTGTTGCATCGGAGCATGGGAACGACCAGGGGGACCCTTACGAGCCATACAAGGGACACAGCGGCGACAGAAGTCTTCGACCTCCCTCCGGCACTGCCCCCAGTAGCAGCCCTGGCGAAGGCGGCGGAGAGTCTTAGTGACGCCAAAGTGCCCAGAACCTGCCATTCCATGCATGGCCTTGAGTATAGCCTCTTGCAGACCCTTCGGGACCACCACCTGCCATCTCTTCTCCCCCGTTGCTGGCTCCTTCCACGCACGCTGTAGTACGCCCTGACACAGACGCAGAGCCTCAAACTGAGACCACAGCCCCTTGGTTGCTTTGGAGAACACTGCCACTTCCTCCCTCGGTGGCCGCTGCTGCGCCTCGACCCACTGCAGTACAGGCTGTAGGTCTGCGTCCAGCTCTTGCTGTTGCTTCCACTCTGCCACGTCCACTGTCTGGAGCTCCCAGCAACTGACCTCTTCAACTTGTCGAGCTGCAGCACAGACGGTGACCTCCTCCAGCAGCTCCTTTTCACGGGTCTCTCTCCTCTCACAGTAGTGGCATCCGCCGGCGGCACAAGGGCGGCGGTTTCCAGGTTCAGTTTTTAGGGTACTCACGGGGTGTGTAGAGGGTCTCCCAGCAGGTTCAGCAGGGGTGTGGATACGGGCCATCGTTATCACTGGCCCCCCGTGGAAACTCACTGTGCCTGCTTGAAGATCCAGGTGGCAACCAGACGCCTTCAAAAAGTCCAAGCCCAGAATACACGGGTCCTGTACATCTGCTATCCACACCGGATGATGCACTTTAACTCCCCCACCGACACAGTCAGCATGCCCTTTCCTTTCATAGGTGCCAGCTCTCCCGTGACTGTGCGTAGACGCACCGCTGTCGGTTCTACTTGAGTCCCACTGGGCAACACATCTGCTCTCACCAGGGTTACTGTCGAGCCTGTGTCCACCAGTGCAGTGCAGGGCACCCCTTCCACAGTGACAGAGACATAACAGGAATCCCCACCACCAGCATGGCCCACCGCGACGACAGGCTCCAAGCCTGTGCTGTCATCTTCTTCAGGAAGGAGTAGAGCCTGGCTCCCCCGGCTGCGCTGTCGGGCTCCTTCCCCGGATGTCTGTGTTGGTGGAAATAAGGCTGTGGTTTGGTTGGGGGTTTTTGGGCCTGGCTCCGCATCTTCCCCTTTATGCGGGCCCCACGCCGTTTCCCTGGGCCCGGTGTGCCTTGGGGCAGTCTCTGGCCAAATGTCCTGGCTGACCACACCCCCAGCAGACCCTGATACTTGGCCTGCGTGTTGGCTGCAGAGACACAGCCCTTATCAGTTCAGTCATTTCAGCAACCCATGCAGGCTTCTCCTCCTCTCTGCAGCTCCTCACCACTGGTGGTCCCGGCCCTTCGCTGCTCCTAGCAGCTACACTCCACACATTCTCTCTCTCCACAGCCATCTCCAATGCCGCCTGCAAGGACTGTGGATGCTGCAGCTGTACCTCGACCCTCAAGTCCGCAGGGAGGAGGGCCCTGATGAATTGATCCCGTGCCAGCTCACTCTGCACTCCGGGTGGCATGTGTGCATACGCCCGCCGTGCCAGGCTTTCCACGTCGTTAGCCAACGCCCGCAGCGTCTCTCCAGACTTCCTACAGCGGTTATTTACTTCATTCCGGAGCAGCTCTGGCGGGAAACACTGTCCAAACCGCCTCTTCAAAGCCCCCGCTAATGCTTCATAGCTGTGTCGGTCCTCAGGGCTAAGTAGTAGCAGGCATGAAAGAGCCTCGTCTGAGAGGCACAAAGCTAACTGTAGCGCTTTAGTCTCTATTGACCACCCCCCGGCATGTGCTAGCAGTTCAAATTGGGCTTGGAAAGCCTCCCAGTCTGACCTACCCGAGTATTTGGGTGTTTTCACGGACGCGGTGACTGCTACTGGTTGCTGGGCACCGCCATTTTGGAGGGGAATGTCAGTGGCGCGAAACGCCGCTGAGGAAGGCGTCATCCCCGCGTCTCTAGCCATCCTCACCGCCGACTCTCTCAGGCGCTCTATCGCCTCCCATGCACTCTTGAACTCCCTACACATCTCCTTCGACCACCCGCATGCTCCATCCTCCTCTCCGTCACTTTTCTTGCTTCACTCCCATCCTGCCGAACTCATCCATCTCCGCTAGCTCACCGGCTAACTCTGTGACGCAGTTACGAGCTCCCGTCAGGATAGACGTCCTTCGTTCGAAAAAGTCACTTCTGACACCAATGTAACGTTCGACATAGGGAGTCGGAAACAGGCTTCAAGTTCTTAGTGTTTAATAACTCCTTTGTTCGCTTACGGTTATAGAATCCAGCTCAGGTTACAGGTTACAGGTTTGTCATTACTCTCTACTCCACTCCCTAACTCACACTCCCAGCAGGGTCAACGTCACGACACCCCAGCCCTCCCCCCTCTGCTCCCCCAACCACAGGCCCGCACACCGACCAGCATTACTGTGCAGCTCCGTGATTGGCAGAGAGACGGGGGACGCTTGAGTGACACACCCAGCACCCTATGCAGGGTCGCTACACTATATTTAGTTTTCGTTGACGAGACGAGACGGACTAAGGTGTTAATGGTGGACTATCGGACATTCAAAATGCAGCATATTTTCCCCCAATTGCCCGTCTTGTCTGTCAAAATGCATCTTACATTTCTAACTTGCAATATCAATATTTCCGCTCTCTTCACTCCAGAAGAACGATCTCCCTGTGTTTCTCTGTGTGCGGGGGGCGGGGCCTAACAGACACGCTGCAGCGGCACACAGAGATCTGCCGGGGACGGAGCGTTCAGAAGTATAGAGTGGCGAAGTCCCTCCCACTTACTTCCGGGGTATGGGACCTTATTTCGGAAAAATTATGCATTGAAGTCAATGGGGAGAGAAACTTATCTTTCGATCCCGTTTGAATTGTGCCATGAATTACACATATGATGTTTGTCAATCTTAAAAAATCATTTCCATGTAAAAAAAGTCACAGTTTGTCTTAAAACTGTTGAAATATAAGACTTTGAAAAATACGAAACTAGAAAGACTACAAATCCCAGAGTCGCGTAAGTGATGTCACAATTGAGACACTACATACACGTATAATACCGTATATATACGATCAGCGCCATATAGATAGAATCTATCTATATGGCGCTGGCTCAGATAAGATAACTTTAACAAGATGCCTGTGTGCTTAGTACCAGGTTGTATTATACCAGCAATGAGTCTTGCTCGTTTTCTCTTCCCGTCTGATGAAAGAGGAGTGTGTAGATCAAGTTAGCTACCTAGCTAGTAGCTAGCACGTTAGTTAGCATTACAGCCTTGTCATTTTTATTAGCCTTAACATGAAGTAACATTAAGTAACCCAAAATGTTAAACAGTAAGAGTAGTAGTCATATTTCGTGAACCCTTTGAATAGTACTGTCACCGGTGTGATCATTCTATAATACACCATTTAAGCCCGGGGGAGAAATGCTAACGCTAACGCTAGCGATCTTCTCTACTTCATGCTATCTGCACAAATGGTTGACATTAAACATTAAAAACGACCGGGCAGTTCAGAGAGAATCAAAGGAAGGCAGGCAGGCAGCTTTGCATGACATCTTCAGGACGTGTTTCATTGTGGTGATAGTGTGAGGGTAGCCAATCGGTTTGTTGACAGTAGTGACGGCCATCTTGGTGACGTGTGTTGTTCTGTGAGACCAGAGATGTAGTTCATGAGCGGTTCACACAAACAAATGTGTTACTTCACAGTTTTACGACACATTTTTTTTTTTTGACTTGCAAAATTATCTTTTAAATTGAAACATCATATGTTTAGTTCGTGGCACAATTCAAACGGGATCCAAAGATAATCTTTCTCTCTCTATTGACTTCAATGCATAACTTTTCCGAAATAAGGTCCCATGGGGCTCAACCGGAAGGGGAGGGACTTGCCACTCTATAGAGACACTACAAGGCTCGATGTGGACAAAGCTCATTTGCCATGTTTTCGCGTTAGCGCGTTGACACGAGTAGAGTAGTCTGTCCAAACAGCCGGCCAAAAGGCGCAGTGGCGTTTTTATATGTACAAAAGTGGTGGGGCACAAAAAACTTAGATGTCTATATATAAGCTTCTGCAGTGACGTGCAGTGAGGTTCATGGCTGGTGAGGCACTGGCACTGACTCTTCAGGTTTACAAATATTATATTTGACCTAAACCAAAATAATATTATTTTCAAAAGCTTTTTTTGTCTGATGCTTCGATTAATTTTAAACAGACAGTTCAACAAAAGGATACCCAAAAAATTTAATTTTATCATTTAAATATTGAATTGTTCTCTCTTAGTAAGATCCCATTTTCATTGTCTTACCTTGACTTGAAGATGAAGTCCATTTGCCTATCCTTCTGGACAAACATTTCTATTACTTTTTTGTAAAAGTCCTCCTTATGTTCTTGTAGTTTCAAAAGTCTATCATAAATCTAATCCATAGATTTATGATAAAAAAATTATAAAAGTAGGGAAGACATGTGGATGTTATCCGGCTGAACAAAACGTGCATTTATCTAACAGGTACGTTTCCCACAGATCTTATTTCGAGCTATTTTCTAAAATCCTCTGGAGAAATCTCATTGCTTTTTTGTGCTTACTTCCTGGTTTTAGGACGCGCCACTGCAGCTCTCTCGTCTCCTCTTCACACACCACACTTTTCGCGGCACACGTACTTACAGCCAATCAGCTCTGAATGATTTGAGATGACGTATGGTGGGGATGGTAGCTCCGTGCCCCTCTGGTCATATTTTTTTTGCCACACACATTACATTACAAAATACTCTGAGCATGCGCAGTGAAGTTTTTACAGTCACCGTTCACTTCACAGCGAGAGGAAGGGGCATAATCAGGTTTTGTCCCACATGGCTCTAAACAGCTCAATAGGTACACACTGTGACTGTAGACACACTAATTAGAAGAACACAGACTAAAACAGCAATGTACAGACGAATCAGATGATTAAACATGATCTTAAAATATATTTATATATTTTTTATTTATTTTTTTGCATTTTTGTAATCATTATTTGTAATACTTTCTGCTGACACTAGGTGGGGCTGTGCCCCACCTGCCCCTAATGACCAGTCGCCACTGAAAAGGCGTCATATTCAGTCGGAGAAATGCACAATTTTCGACTTCCTTAACTCGTAGCTCTGTTGCCCCAATTACGAGTAACGTTATCACATCAGGTGTGCAGAGGTGGAGAAGAACTCAGATCTTGTAGCTAAGTAAAAAAATACCATAGTGTAGGAAGAGTTCCTCAAGTCAAAGTATGATCATCAAAATATATTTAAAGTAGCGACAGTAAAAGTAGTGATTGTGCAGATTGTTCCATTTCAGAATAATATATATGATATGTTTTATAATGATTGATCATTAAAGTGTTCTCAAAGCTGGTGAAGGTGCAGCTAGTTTGAATGATATATAATATCTGTATACTGCAGGGTAGCTTGTGGATTTACTAAAGTCTGAGTTAACACTTGATATATTTCACATCATTCATCCACATCTGTAAAGTAACTAAAGGTATTAAATACATGTAGTGGAGTAAAAGTACACCATTTAACTATGAACTGTAGTGGAGTAGAAGTACACAGTAGCAAAACATTTAAATACTCCAGTAAAGTACAAGTACCTCAACATTTTACTCAAGTACAGTACAATATTTTAACATAATTATATATTTAATTTATTTCACATTTTAAATAAAGCAATTCATTCGGTTAACAATTTGTTAGTTTTTCCTTTAAAAAATAACAAAAAGTAAATACAAGAATACCGTTAAAGTACGGATCAATAAGCAGTATTGATAAGACTAGTAGTACCGTAGAAAACCTTAATGATACCATCCCTAGATATTACACAAGTAAAGTGTTAAGAGAGTGAAATGTTGCTTTACGAATTTCAACACTTGATGCTGTCACCTTGATTACAATTTCAGAAACCTGTATTTGCCTAACTGAATTGGTTTAAAGAGAGAAAACATTTTGACTAAAAGTTGACTAAAATGTAATTTTTCATCGACTAAAAGTAGACTAAAACGTTTTGAGTTTTCGTCGACTAAAACTAGACTAACGCGTTTTGAGTTTTCGTTGACTAAAACTAGACTAACACGTTTTGAGTTTTCGTCGACTAAAACTAGACTAAAACTATGAAGGATAGAAAGACTAAAATGTGACTAAAACTAATTACCATTTTCGTCTAAAGACTAAGACTAAATCAAAAACAGCTGCCAAAATTAACACTGCCCCCGTGCCACCGGCCATGGTGGGGCATAGCATCAGTGTTTAGAGCTCGCCTCCAATGCCGATTGCTTCACCCTGTAACTAGCTATGCCAGCTTTGAGTTGCAGCTTTTTGAACTGAACCCGGTGTTGTGCCAAATTATGCACCCCCGTCATGAAATGCCCCCTTTCAAAATATGCTGACAAAGACTATGTAACATTTGTAAACATATATTTGATTATTATATGACAAATATGTCAAATTAAACAATACATTTTAAAGCACGTGTATACAGACAGGACGTAACAATAATAACAAAAAAAAAAGATTTAAAAAAAAACTGAAAGGAAGTGACGAATGAATTTCGACACCACTACCATCAAATACGGAGCGAAAAGTTTAACCCAAGAATCAAGACTATATGAGCTACCACTAAACAACTCACAGTCTGAAAATACCATTAATAAAAACCCTGAACGTTTACTTTTCGTTTTAAACATCGTTTTAAGGTGTAAACGTGTCATTTAGAAATGCGCGTTCCCGTGACAAGGGGGGCATTTCATGACGGGGGTGCATAATTTGGCACAACACCGGCCTCGCCTATACTCTGCGCAGTCGTGTATCGTCCGCCAAAGTGCAATAAGGATTTCATCAATGACTTTTCTGACTTTGCTGTTTTTTATTTGAATGTACAGCACTTTGGCTCGACCAAAAATCGTTTTTAAAATGTGCTATATAAATAAAAACCTGATTTGATTTGAATTGATATGCATATATTATTATTATCATTCATTGCCAAGTACATGTGTACGTATATATTATATGGTTTTTCCTTTTCAAAAAAGATAGTTGAAAACTGCTTCTGAGATGTGCAGAAAATGACCCTATGTCTAGTTTTCTTACAGGTTCTGTATTTATCTGAGAGCTGTGATAATTGATGAGAAACAGTTTAAGTGGTTTTCCATCATGCCATGGTGTTAGAAGATGTCCAACAACAAGAGCCTAAAGATATGGGAATGCTTCTATGAGGCTGTATCTAGGGATGCATCTCATCTCATCATATTTGATCTACTTATGTTCTTATATATGCATTTTTTTTTTCTTGCACTAACTTTATTATTTTCTTTGTTCTCCTTCATTTCTCATTTCTATACGTTTTGATGCAATAATGCCAATGTTGTGTTTGGATGATTCACGGGAGGGCCTCTTCCCATGAGCTTCAGCTTCTACTCATTGTGTTCATCGCCCTGTGAATTATACTGTTTTAGTTTTTGGATGAATTAGTAGAATAAAAAATAAAGAACAGTTTATTGGTTTAGTTATCAGGACCATGTTCAAAAAGAAACATACATCTCAAAGATATAAGATGCTTCGTGCCAGATTATAGACGTTTACTAAGTTCCTGCAGGTCAACACAGAATACAACACATACAGTTCAAAAACAACATCAACACGTATCCAATCCAATCCAACTTTATTTATAAAGCACTTTAAAACCTCCAGACCAAAGTGCTGTACAGAGAGATACATAAAATATAACAACATGATATCACAACATATTTCATACACGCGCTAAAACTAATACACTTCTTTATAATGGTTTGTTTTTATTTATTATTATTTATGTTTGTTTTTTAGGAGGCTTTTCCCCTTTTGCATTACAGTATCTGGATTCCATGCAGCTTTGTGTGTTTAATATATATATATTTATATACAGTTAAACACGAGCAGGTGTGTTTCTGTCGAGGCATATTGAGCCGCTGTCACATCTATAAAAGCCCATCAGGTTTCAGAGCGAGGCTCACCTTCAGAGAGGTGTCGATACACAGGATGTTTCATCTGTCAATCTATAGTTCTACACACTTATCATAAAGATAACACGTGTGATGCACAACCTGAAAGAATCAATCCTGCACAGCCTGGATGTGTGAAGGTCTGCAGCCTCATCTCTGCAGCCTCATCTCTGCATCCTCATCTCTGCATCCTCATCTCTGCAGCCTCATCTCTGCAGCCTCATCTCTGCATCCTCATCTCTGCAGCCTCATCTCTGCAGCCTCATCTCTGCATCCTCATCTCTGCATCCTCATCTCTGCAGCCTCATCTCTGCAGCCTCATTCTGCATCCTGGAACCACAGCGTCACGGTATCACACAAAGACTGAGAGTCAGAACAGAAGGATATAAAACCTAAAACCATACACATAGCGCACGATGTAAATAATGTATAACTATCCTGCTTCATATCGTGTCCAAAGCCTTCAACAGTGTTTCATTTCACGGTCTACTCTCTATTTTGAGATGTTTCATTTCTAGTATTGTTTATTTCAACTCCTTAATTTCTACTTGTGTACAAACTCCTGGTCCTCACTTACAAAGCCCTCCACCATCTGGCCCCGGATGCTACGTCATCGAGTGCCGCCGAAGTACTGTTCCAATCTCCAGCATACTTGGAAATCTACCGAGCCCGGCGTACTTCGTTTGGAGAAATGTCGAGGCTGCACATGAGTAGACTCCGCGGTCTTAAAATCCCCACAATGCTTTGCGCACGGACCAATTTCCCCAAATCTGTGGCGGAAGATGTAAGGAGGCGGGGCTCTCATATGACGCACACCTGCACACTTGCTAGCCTGTTCCACTCTTTGTTTTCCGAATGCCAGGAAGTATTCTTGACTCGCTTCTGAAGCAAGATGCTCGGCAGACATGTGCTACCAAGCAAGCGTACTCGAGATTGAGAAACACCCTTAGTCCCTCACCCTGATCCAGTCCCGCCTCAAAACCCACCTCTTCAACTCTGTGGGTGTCTGTGGGTGTTTCTCAATCGCAAGTACGCTTGCTTGGTAGCACATGTCTTCCGAGCATCTTGCTTCAGAGGCGAGTCAAGAATACTTCCTGGCATTCGGAAAACGAAGTGTGGAACACGCTAGCAAGTGTGCAGGTGTGCGTCATATGAGAGGCCCGCCTTACATCTTCCGCCACAGATTTGGGGAAATTGGTCCGTGCGCAAAGCATTGTGGGGATTTTAAGACCGCGGAGTCTACACATGTGCAGCCTCGATATTTCTCCAAACGGAGTACGCCGGGCTCGGTAGATTTCCAAGTATGCTGGAGATTGGAACAGTATTTCGGCGGCACTCGATGACGTAGTATGCTTGAAATAGTGGCTCTGAAGCAGCTTTACTCGCGATTGAGAAACACCCTCTATATCCATAAGCCCTCCCCCTCTCAACCAACTGCCTCCTGACTGCCTTTTCTGTGTTGTTGTTTTTGCCTGTCCTTGTTGTCTACCCTCCCTCATAATGTAAAGCGTCTTTGGGTTCAAGAAAAGCGCTATAGAAATATAATTTATTATTATTATATATCCAATGCCTTGTATTGTTTTGTTGTCTTTCATGCAGCTGCAAACCTCTTATGTTTTCTGATCTGTCGTCACAATAGAGACAGAAAAGAAACTAGAGAACGTTGAAGGAGAATAAACTGAATGTCTGATATCAACGAGGAATTTACAGGGAAACAAAAGCGTGAACGTGTCACTCTTTCACCGAAGAACAGACGTGACTTACGCCTTGGTTTGTTAGTTGTAAAAAAAAAATGGTCAAAACTTGGGATCAATAAAGTACCTCTGATCTTAAAAGAGACAGAAAACAAAATGCAAGATAACGTTGTGAGTGTCAAAAGGCAAAAGTCAACTTTATTGTCAATCTTTCAGTTTGTGCGTACAGACCATATAAAGGTACAGACAGAGAGATGTCTGATATCAAAGAATGAATGTGTGACTCTTCACCGAACCAGAACAGTCGTGACGTGTTTCTGTTTCCTCTGCTCCTCTTGGACTTCCTTCTCCCTCCGGTATTCCCTCCTCCTCTCCTCCTGCTCTCTGAAGAAGGACGCTGAGATTTTCCTTCGCAGCCGGCGGGCGTAGACCTCGATGAAGACGAGGAGGTAGCTGAGGATCCAGAGGAAGCCGAGCAGCAGGGAGACGCCCGGGCTGGGGGGGGCGACGGACGCTCGCACAGGGAGGGCTCGGGGTCAAAGGTCCAGCTGTAGTCTCTGTGGAAGTGCGTGAGCTCCCGACTGAAGCACAACTCTGGGATCAGGCAGAGGGCCGGAGGGAACCATTTCACCTGCCAGGAGGTTAGCAACAAGAGAGGGTTAGAGAAATGAGGAAGAACTGTATTCAGAACAGGCAAAGACACAAACAAACACAACAACACAACCACTAAGAAACATACATA
>JAAOOA010002515.1:0-2500 GCA_012861695.1 Trematomus loennbergii
TCATTTATAAATTCCTCCAAACAAGGAGATAAATACACGAAAATAATACAGCGTGTTAAACCAACTGTAGACCTAAAAGATAATGTATTTGAAATACTAGTTTTTAAAAAACAGTGTCTCTGTACACATAATTAATGTGCTCCACATTCCTTGGCTTCATCTAACGTCCATATTGCTTTTTCATGCCATTTGTGGCCGTGTTGGACACCGACACGACTTCGTTATTCATTTCCTGAAACACTTTTATCTCTGCTTTCCATTCAGAGTTATGCTGCTCTCAAGGTTTTTATCCAAAACAAAAAGAACAACTAACTGAATCCTGGGCGCTGATTGTGATCCGGCGCTAACCTCGTGCTAACCTCTCTTTCCTTATTTCAAGGAGATACATAGACACAAATAATACAGCGGTAAAACCAACTCAGCAAGAATGCTAGACCTAAACAATTATGTATTTGAAAGACCTAGTGTTTAAGAAACTGTGTCTCTGTACACATAATTAATTCCCTTGTTTCATCTTACGTCCATATTGCTAATTTTGTTTGTATTTTTATGCCATGTTGGACACTGACACAACTTCATTATTCATTTCCTGATACGGTTTTATCTCTGCTTTTCAATGGTTTTCTTGAAATAATAATGCAGAAAGCCAATTCCCATCTATATACACAGTGGGCGAGCCGTCAGGGCCCTCTAGGCCCGCCGTGAGGGCCTAAGATATTCCAAAAATAATATTAAAAACATTAAAAAAAAAATATTTTTTTAAAATATATAATTTTTTAATATTATTTTTGTTATATTTTTCATTAGTTTTACCGAAAAAAAACTTGATTTAATAAAATAACATTTCCAAATAAATAATCCTTCGAATCTGTCTGTTCAGTCTCTGTTTGAATGTGAAGGGACATGAAAGAAGGTCGGCCCTCTCGCGATGTCAAATGACAGTACAATTGACCAATCATATCTTCCCTCTAAATGGGTGGGTTTTATTATCGCGGACTTTATGAAAGTGTTGTTGCTGTGAAACTTTTCTTGTTTCCATAGCAACAACAACTTCCTGTCAACAGCGTGAACTCGCCTTCAAAATAAAGCATGTCAAATTACACTTAAGAAATACAACTGCAACGAAGTAACACACAATGCAATATCCTTTTCAATGTCAAAGAACACAAATTGGGTTCACAGGTGTTGTTTTGTGTGGTAGAGGGTCGCTGTCATTGATGCGTTTTGCACCCTGGGCCGTTGTTTTGATATTCCGCTGAAGTATACGCTGTGACGTAATACTCTTTTTTTCTTTTTTTCGAGGGAAGGGGTGGGGGTCAGAGGGCCTAGGTATAAAGCTCACGGCTCGCCACTGATATACACATTTTTTGGCTACCTAATTCAATGCATTATCTCATCATTTTGATATTTGTATATATCTGCTGTAATATGGATCAAATCAACTTTTTTCATTCATGTTTCAATGGAGTGTGCAGAAGATTAAATCACCAATAATTTAAACTGTCAGTTTCTACGGCTGGGCTAAACAAACTCAACAAGAATGGTAATGCTTATAGTTATACCTTAATAATTGTTATAAAGAAATACCTAGTTTTTTAAGAAACCAAAATGTAAGTGGTTGGGCTTCAACTAACGTCCATATTGCTTATTTAGTTTGCTTTTTTATGCCGTGTTGGACACCGACACTACTTTAGGAGGAGCATTTAAGACCCAACAT
The DNA here is from genome assembly GCA_012861695.1 of Trematomus loennbergii. Classification (NCBI taxonomy): domain Eukaryota; kingdom Metazoa; phylum Chordata; class Actinopteri; order Perciformes; family Nototheniidae; genus Trematomus; species Trematomus loennbergii. The sequence continues at coordinate 1,718 of JAAOOA010002515.1, forward strand.
CGACATTATTAAATTCCTGAACCGTTTTATATCCACTTTTAAAGAAACTGTGTTGTCTCCCAAAGCTGTGTCTGCTCTCCCTTCATATCATCTTGAGATAATAATGAGTAACACCAATTTCCACTGAATTTATGATGCTCCCTAATCCAATATCTCCTCGTATTGATATTGCCATAACGGCTGTAACAAGCTGCCCATGATCGATATCCAAGCGTTCGAAGATGACTTTTATTCCGTTGTGTTTTAATGGAGTGAGGCGGGAAGTAGTGGAGTACAAATACTTTGTTACTGTACTTAAGTACATTGTTCTGGTATCAGTACTTTACTCCACTACTTATTTTTCTGAGGACTTTTTCCTTTGACTTCTTACATTTGAACCAAATACCTGTACTTTCTACTTCTTACATTTGAACACAAATACCTGTACTTTCTACTTCTTACATGTTGAACTCAATACCTGTACTTTCTACTTCTTACATGTTGAACTCAAATACCTGTACTTTCTACTTCTTACATGTTGAACACAATACCTGTACTTTCTACTTCTTACATGTTGAACACAAATACCTGTACTTTCTACGTCTTACATGTTGAACACAAATACCTGTACTTTCTACGTCTTACATGTTGAACACTAATACCTGTACTTTCTACTTCTTACATGTTGAACTCAAATACCTGTACTTTCTACTTCTTACATTTGAACACAAATACCTGTACTTTCTACTTCTTACATGTTGAACACAAATACCTGTACTTCTACTTCTTACATGTTGAACACAA
>JAAOOA010002515.1:7500-49559 GCA_012861695.1 Trematomus loennbergii
ATTCGGGGGAAAGTGTACGGAGTGCTGAGGTTGTTTTAATCAGGGACACATGGAGCCGTTCCAGAGGCTCTGGGCCCATTACTGAAACAATTAATAATTGATTGTGTTACTCAGACACACACACACACACACGCTCACACAGATAAACTGCGAGTGTCAAACTTTGTCAGCACTGCGGTGCTTTTTAGTCATCGATTAGACAGAGAGCTGCCAGGTGTGGATCTGACAGATAAATCAGTCACATCACATGACCCCAATTTCACCTGTTTGCCATACGAAGAGTGGAAGACGGCTGACTACAAACCACATTTTTGAACATATCTATCAAGAATTTAAACAATACATTCGCACTATTAAAAACATTAGCAATAGGAAGGCAATCAAAACTAATTTGATGTTTAAAAAATATTTAATCTGAAGTATCAAAATGTATTTCTCTTTCTTTCTGGATCTACTTTATAGTGCTTTTGTATGTCTTGTATGTAGAATGATGTTCATGTATGATATTGAATAGATGAATAATGTGCGAACAGTGTGTTGGATATTAAATGAAGTCCATGCGTGTTTAAGTGCTTGTGGTTTAGGTAGGTGTAAAGTCTGAGGATTTTGTTATTAAAACTTTGGTTGATGCTTGGTGAGTAAAACTATTAAATTGCAACGAGGATAACTTTATGAGAAAAACTTCACTAAAAGTTGAGCGTTTCTTTGCATGACCCTGATTCAGAGGAGCTGCAGACAGATGTGCAGTCGCCCACCAGCCACAACACAACAACGTCAACAACAACATCTCTTTCCACTGCTTCCTTCCTCGAAACATCACATTGTCATTTGCATTTTAAGACATTGTGCTTATGTAACAAAAAAAGCAGTTTGCTGACCTTTCAAGATGTTGGGAGATATACAAGTCATCCGTGTGGGAGAGTCAGAAGAGACTCAGCATTTATAACTCTGACTTTTATTATACTGAAAACAAAAGGTGGAATTCTGGGATAAGTGTTATACATGTTTTTTTTTTGTTCTATGAATGAGTTCAGAATTCTGAGAAAAAAGTCAGGATTCAGATTTTCTTTCAGAGGATTTTGACTTTATTCAGATTTTTTTCAGTATAAAAAAGAGAAAAAGTCAAAATTGAGATATAAAAAGTCGACTTTTTGTCAAAATTCACTTTTAGTCAGAGCCGCCCCAACAATGTCCCTAATCCTCTTCCATAACTCGTTATATATGTCACCTGTATATGAACCACAAAGCTCCCTGTCCCTGAATAACAAATGTCTCGTGTCCATTAGGAGGACTTTGTTATGATGGAGAGGAAACAGCGGTCAAGTGACACGTTACACAGAGCAGCAAGTGACACTCTGCAGACGCACACACGCACGCACGCACGCACGCACGCAGACACGCACGCATGCACGCACGCACGCACGCACGCAGACACGCACACACGCACTACTGATCCTTATATGTTTATAGGCAATAGACAATCCAACACACACACATACAGTACAGGAGGGAGCATGAACACACACACACACACACACACACACACACACACACACACACACCACACAACACACACACACACACACACAGGAGGAAGCACGCACACACACACACGCACACACCACAAGGAAGCACGCACACACACACACACACACACAACCACACACCACAGGAGGAAGCACGCACACACACACACACACACACACACACACACACACACACACACACACACACACACACACACAGGAGGAAGCACACACACACACACACACACACACACACACACAGGAGGAAGCACGCACACACACACACCACACACACACACACACACACACACACACAGGAGGAAGCACCACACACACACACACACACACACACACACACACCACACACACACACACACACACACACACACACACACACACACACACACAACACACACACACACACACACACACACACACACACACACACACAACACTACTGATCCCTATCCATTTATAGGCAGACAATCCAACACACACACATACAGGAGGAGCGTTCTCTCTCTCTCTCTCACACACACCACACACACACACATACACACACACACACACACACACACACACACACACACACACACACACACAACACACACACACACACGTAAACCCTGCTATCTCATCCATCAGCTTCACCTCTGACAGTGTTTGAATAACTCTGTCTTAACAAATGTGAGAGGATGGAGGAGCGACCGCACTGTGAACCTGCCGTGACCTCTGACCTCCAGAAACCTCAGATAACAGAGAGACTGCTTCCTTCTGTCAGCAGAGAGACATCTCTATTAGTACCGCCGTGTTTTCACTGCTACCTTGTTATTGTTCAGGGCTGTTAGTCAGCGATACCTCCATACAGTTAGGAGAGAAAAGACAGACAGAACGAAGCTTGAAAAGTGTTTTTTAAAATGCCATTTTATAATATGTTTCTGCTGCTCTTAATGTCTTTCATTTTTGTAAAGCACTTTGAATTGCCTTGTGTTGAAAGGTGTTATATAAATAAACCTGCCTTGCCTTGAAAAAGATGCTGAAGAAACGCGTATTTGATTATTTACTTTTTACTCATTGAACATGCAAACTTAGCTTATTTGATTGTGTAAGTTGCTTATATTCATTTAATGAAATGAACCCAAGCACACACTTAAAGGAAGCTAATACAAATCTGAATAAGGAAAAATATCTCAAATCTAAGTCAACAATGACTTTAAGTGAAAATAAGACCACTATCTAACTTGCCTCGTGTACAATGGGAAATATGTTTTAAAGGAAGTGATTTTAACCCCTTCTGATCCAGTGTAGTCTGAATAATGGACATATTAGGCTCATTTTTAGGTGTATATCAGTATGTATGTCTCTACTTTAAAGAGTCCTCTCCTGCTGATGTTCAGGTGTATCAGTATGTAGTGTCTCTACTTTAAAGAGTCCTCTCCTGCTGATGTTCAGGTGTATATCAGTATGTAGTGTCTCTACTTTAAAGAGTCCTCTCCTGCTGATGTTCAGGTGTATATCAGTATGTAGTGTCTCTATTTTAAAGAGTCCTCTCCTGCTGATGTTCAGGTGTATATCAGTATGTAGTGTCTCTACTTTAAAGAGTCCTCTCCTGCTGATGTTCAGGTGTATATCAGTATGTAGTGTCTCTACTTTAAAGAGTCCTCTCCTGCTGATGTTCAGGTGTATATCAGTATGTAGTGTCTCTACTTTAAAAGTCCTCTCCTGCTGATGTTCAGGTGTATATCAGTATGTAGTGTCTCTATTTTAAAGAGTCCTCTCCTGCTGATGTTCAGGTGTATATCAGTATGTAGTGTCTCTACTTTAAAGAGTCCTCTCCTGCTGATGTTCAGGTGTATATCAGTATGTAGTGTCTCTATTTTAAAGAGTCCTCTCCTGCTGATGTTCAGGTGTATATCAGTATGTAGTGTCTCTACTTTAAAGAGTCCTCTCCTGCTGATGTTCAGGTGTATATCAGTATGTAGTGTCTCTACTTTAAAGAGTCCTCTCCTGCTGATGTTCAGGTGTATATCAGTATGTAGTGTCTCTACTTTAAAGAGTCCTCTCCTGCTGATGTTCAGGTGTATATCAGTATGTAGTGTTTCTGCTTTAAAGAGTCCTCTCCTGCTGATGTTCAGGTGTATATCAGTATGTAGTGTCTCTACTTTAAAGAGTCCTCTCCTGCTGATGTTCAGGTGTATATCAGTATGTAGTGTCTCTACTTTAAAGAGTCCTCTCCTGCTGATGTTCAGGTGTATATCAGTATGTAGTGTCTCTACTTTAAAGAGTCCTCTCCTGCTGATGTTCAGGTGTATATCAGTATTTAGTGTCTCTACTTTAAAGAGTCCTCTCCTGCTGATGTTCAGGTGTATATCAGTATTTAGTGTCTCTACTTTAAAGAGTCCTCTCCTGGTGATGTTCAGGTGTATATCAGTATGTAGTGTCTCTACTTTAAAGAGTCCTCTCCTGCTGATGTTCAGGTGTATATCAGTATGTAGTGTCTCTACTGTGAATGTATCCATGCTTTAATGTTCAAAAAGCTCTCATACTGCTTCAGGAAAGGGAACAAAACTTAATAGGACCTCTTTAAATGAAGGTAAATTACCAATGTGGGAAGTACGTTCCCAAATACAACATCTAGAAATCCCCAAACTTTAGGCTCTGCTCCGTCTATTAATCTGAACTAACAACACATTCCCTCTCCTCCATCTCCTGCACACAGTCCAGACGTCAGTGAGGAAGTGTTGATGTTCCCAGGTTGTAAAGATGATGGCGAAGATAAACACTGTGGAGAGAGAGGGGGGGGGCGGAGGGGTCTCGGTGTTTTGCTTGAGCGCCCATTCGTCAGGTGCTAGAGATGTTAGGAAGTGTTTTCCTTTCTCATCTAAACTCAGTATGTGAGCTATGAGCTGGCAGACTGAGGAGCAACTGTCTGTTTCCTCAGAGGGACTGGATTGATTTCCTTAGAGAGGATCCTAACAAACGTTTTGTATCCTCAGTCAAGAGATGCTTCAACACCAGAACCCAAAAACATGTAGTCTGTGAATAGTCTCATATTTCCTCTCATATAATATGTAATGTTCTTTGCATTCAAAACATTTCCCCCGCTACATTTCATCAACCTAAAATCAGAATTAAGTTTCAGAATCAGAATCAGTACGTTCAGCTTGTTGTTTTACTATCAATAGCCGGCTTGTTAACAAACGTTTGTTCAAATAACTTTCTTCCCTAAAGAATAATATAATAAATGTTCAAGGTGATTTATGCACTCAATCCAAACCACTCTTGTAGATTGGTTTGGATTGAATGTAAATCAGGATTTTAGAGTCCTGTCTAGAAAGAGATTTACCAAATGTAAAGCCTGAGCAGGATCGTGTTAAGCATGTCGTTAGCATGACGTTAGCATGACCTTATAAAACGGACAAGTCAAATCAAGCATCTGATTGGTTCTTAGCCGTGATATACTGAGCGTATACCACGGGTAGAATTGTAAGTTACTTTTCACAACAAGTCAGTATCCCTCCGCGTCTGAGAAAAACAGTATACAGTTGGGCTGAAAAGCAAACTGCTTGCAGACATAGACATCAAACGGCAAAAACATATTCAGTGTGCAGTTCCTTTGGCATTAGGGCAGGGATATCTAGATACTTTCCAAGGGTTGACATAATGAATTGTGCTACTTTTAAAGCAAGCAACGATGTTTTCAAATCTGTAATCAAAAAGGTCCGCAAAAACATTTAAGATTAACTTCGACCTCCGGGGGGGGGGTCTTACCGCTTCGCGTCGGGCCGAACCACGCCCCTTAACTGTGATATAATGGCCATATACCACGGCCTGTCGTGAGCTATTGCTTAATTATACAGCAGTAACAGCTCTTTAAGAGGTAGTAGTGATGGACAATCTGGCATCTGACTTCAACTGTAAGAACATATGTTTTGTCTCCAGTTTAGACCAATCTTGAAACCATGAAGGCGATCGATTTGTAACCTAAACCAAGTACTTTTCGTGGCCTCATGCCAAACCTTGACTGTAAATGTGGAAAAAAACGTTAAAAAAAGCCGTATTTGGAGCGTTCAATAGGGTATTTTTGTTGTATTAGCTACAAACTAGGGCTGTGCGATTATGGCAAAAATCATAATCACGATTATTTTGGTCAATAATTGATATCACGATTATTAAAACGATTATCCATTTACTTTGAAAACATCCATATATTGAAAAAAAAATTGAACAGTATGTTTTTAACAGTTGATTACCCTGAACTTTAAGTATAATTCAACTGAAAAACCAAAAAAAAAAAAAAAACATTTTTTTTTTTTTTTAATAAAAATAATAATCGTTTTATTTCGATTACGTTGTTTTCGTAATCGTTGCAAGCCAAAATCGTATCGAGATTAAAATACGATTAATTGCACAGCCCTACTACAAACCCTTTAATCTGGAGAGTTAACCTTCAACAAAAACATGTCTGTTCGATATCCTGGCTCAAAGAAGGTGGAAGTGGCCCGCATTGATATCAGGACAGAAGAAAGTCCACATCTCACTTCTCTACGGGCTCTAATAAATGATTGGCCTGTTCAAAGCTAATGCTGTAGCACTTATTAAAAGTGAACGTACTTGCAGGATTCTTGCTGTGTTGAGTTGGTATCCTCATGGTTAAATGCACTTATTCATGTGTGTAAAGAAAAGGAAACGAATCCTTTGAGCATTAAGAGGAAAAAACAAACAATTCAGAAAATGGACACGTATTATTTTGCAAGACATTTTAAAAATATGTCTTCAGCTTGGATTAAAGGACTGCAGAGATACAGACAGAGGTAAACGTCTCGACTAACTACACACAGAAGAGGTATATCCATAGACTGCAGAAGTTTGCAGATGATTCAACATCTTTAAATCACAACCAAACATCGTCAACAAACGCCCCCGAAAACACCCACGCATGTTCGACTATCTGCAGAAAAGAAACAAGTGTTTTGATCAGCCAGAAGACAGACTGCAGACTTGTTGAAGCACGAGAGGGAAAGCAGAAGTGACGAAGAGGAGCTGAGTCTCGTGACTTATCGCTGCACTTCAGCAGAACTGGGTAGCACTTAAATAATATGTTTCCCCTGACCATTTGTAAAGGGAGCGCTGCTCTTGTTCCGCAGATATAACATTCCCTGACACGGCTTCCAGCGGTGAAATATGATTTTCAATCTGTCTAAACGCTGGAACTGTATCCCCCCCCGCTGGGAGTTTGATGTGTCTGAAGAAGCCTCATGAACAAGAAGGCTGAAGGTGAGAGATGGAGGAATGGAGGCGTTTCCTGGTGAACTGTTTAGATTTAGGATCTGCTAAATGCCCAGAAGTGGGCCAGAGTGAGACAAAGAACGAGACTCAGAGGAAAGCACGGGGGGGGAGTTTATTTATTTATATATTTATTTATAGCCTCTAGGGTGCTTCCACATTGCCGTCTAATGTCTTGGCACTTCCGGGATCAACTGTTTTTAAGCTTTTAAATTAACTGCTAAGTTAAAACAGTATTAAAAGGCGAGAATTTAACTATTTTGGGTCCTACATATGTGATCACTTTATCAAACATAACGGATATTTGAGAATTCATAGCGATGTTTGGATCTGTGAACAAACACGTCAATCATGTTTTATAATTACTTCAGTGCCTAAACACATTTGAATTACAACAAATGTACCAATGCTAGTAACGGCTAGATAATAGGTAGATAGATAGACAAGGATAAATAGATAGTGATAGATAGATAGATAGATAGATAGATAGATAGATAGATAGATATAGATAGATAGATAGATAGATAGATAGATAGATAGATAGATAGATAGATAGATAGATGGATGGATGGATGGATGATGGATGGATAGATGGATAGATGGATAGATAGATGGATAGATGATAATGGATAGATAGATGGATGGACGGATGGACGGATAGACGGATAGACGGATAGACGATAGACGGATAGACGGATAGACGATAGATGGATAGATGGATAGACGATAGATGGATAGATGGATGATAGAGATAGATGGATAGATGGATAGATGGATAGATGGATAGATGGATAGATGGATAGATGGATAGATAGATGGATAGATGATAGATGGATAGATAGATAGATATAGATAGATAGATGGATAGATAGATGGATAGATGGATGGATAGATGGATAGATGGATAGATGGATAGATGGATAGATGGATAGATGATAGATGGATAGATGGATAGATGGATAGATAGATAGATGATAGATAGATAGAATAGATAGATAGATAGATAGATAGATGGATAGATAGATAGATAGATAGATAGATAGATAGATAGATAGATAGATAGATATAGATAGATAGATGGATAGATGATAGATAGATGGATAGATGGATAGATGGATGGATAGATGGATAGATGGATAGATGGATAGATGGATAGATAGATAGATATAGATGGAAGATGGATAGGATAGATGGATAGATGGATAGATGGATAGATAGATAGATAGATAGATAGATAGATAGATAGATAGATGGATAGATAGATGGATAGATGGATGGATAGATGGATAGATGGATAGATGGATGGATGGATAGATAGATAGATAGATAGATAGATAGATGGATGGATAGATAGATGGATCTGCTATGCTTGTTACATAGATAGATAATGTTTGCTGGTTAGCAACGTTCCAGACAAACAAATGTAAACAAATATGAATCTGTTCAGTTTCTTTAAGTACACAATAAAAGATGAAGCTGATTCATTGTGAGGACACAAAGCAAACCAAGGAAACAAAAGAGCTCTTTCACATCCATTTATCTCCAAGCTATTTATTCAAGAATGCTAATCAATGTTAACCTTTTGTTATCGAAATAACGTTTCTTAGAAAAGGGATCTATTGGAGCAAGAAACGACTTTATTTATTCAATTAAAAGAGACAATGTCGGAGCGCTGAATTAATTCCCTTTTAACCGCTGCCAGCACAATATGGCTCAACCAGCATCCATATTAAAGTGGAGCATTAATTAGAATCTGAGGCAACACTCAGCTGCAATCTGAGCACACAAAAGAATTCATTCATTTGCAGGAAAATAATCATTAAAAGCTGCCTTTCCTGTTTTCTAACTCACTGTTGAGTTCCCCCCTTTATTTATTCATTGAACGTCTATTAACCTGAAGGCATTTCACACAGAGGATAATTTATTATTCAATAAGGTTGATATTGCGGCGCTCCGACACTCAGAAACAATATTTATTCAAGAGTAATGTGAAATAAATCTCCGGTTTAAAAGACTGACGGCGGAAGAAGACGGAGAACTTTGCAAGATATGAGAAGAGAAATATGGAAAGTGTTGGATTTAAAGGGTCTTTTCTGCATGCCAGCACTCATTTCAAACAATAATGTGATGCTGCTCAGTTTCAACCCTTCAGGCTGAAACTGACCAGCATCACAAGTTATTGACTGTTTGATGTGACCTTCAGACACACACACAGATGTGGGGCAAACAGCTGCACATGCTAAAAAACATGCAGCTCACACACACACACACACACACACACACACACACACACACACACACACACACACACACACACACACACACACACACACACCACACACACACACACACACACACACACACACACACACACCACACACACACACACACCACACCACACCATGTATATCTCACTTCAGGGGACATTACATTGACTTACATGCATTTCCTGGAGACTTATCCTAACCTTAACCATAACCAACACATGCCTAACCCTAACCAAGTATTCACCTAAAATTAATGATCCCCCTTATGGGGACCTCCATGATGTCCCCATAAGGAGGCGAGTCCCCACACGTGACTGTGTAAACATATTTAGGTCCCCACAATGATAGTAATACCAGGCTACACACACACACCACACCACACCACACACACCACACACACACACACACACACACACACACACACACCACACCACACACACACACACACACACACACACACACACACACACACACACACACACACACTCACACACACACACACAACACACACCATCTCAAAGACGCTTAACTAGTCTTTATATGCTATCCTCTCAATATTTGGTCACATACATTATTATGTGTTATTCTAAAGTTTAAGAAAAGTCAGATTGAATACTTAATTAAAGAGTTTTTGGATGGATTTATTTGATTTTACATGCATTTATTTCCACTATCTAGATCTGTTTGCCTTTAAATGTAAGTGACTTGGTTTATAAACAAAAAAACGTACCAATTATTTTGATATTTAAAATACAGCGTCAGAAAAAGTGATTCATAAAACCCTACTTACGTCTACTACTTCCCAATTAAGGCCTTATTATTTTAAGATTACTAATTGCAATGGCTTTAACGCGTGTTTTAAAAGATCTGCAGGAACCCTGTTAAAGCATGGAAGCAGAAGGAGATTAGGCTTTGTTAAAATAAGTTACTGTAACCTGGATCTAATGAACAATATGACACCACTGTTAATCCCTGCCGTCAGCACAGTGTAAGAGTGTGTGTTTAGAAATCACTTAACGCACCGTCCGTCACCAGAGGAATAATAATCCCATGTAAATACTAATCCTCTCGTGAAATGCCCGCTAATTGGAGCAATCACTAGCATACTGAAATAAATAGGAGTGAGCCAAATAACAGTTTAGTCTCAGCAAGAGTTCTGAAAATCATTCAAGCAAAAACAAAAGAACTCTTAGAATAAAACAAATACATCTAAAGCTTCATGTTTGCAGCTGTAGAAACTCTAATGTGATGGAAAGGTCGGATTCACTTGTAATACAACTGTTACAACAAACTGATATACACCTGAACATCAGCAGGAGAGGACTCTTTAAAGTAGAGACCTACATACTGATATACACCTGAACATCAGCAGGAGAGGACTCTTTAAAGTAGAGACACTACATACTGATATACACCTGAACATCAGCAGGAGAGGACTCTTTAAAGTAGAGACACTACATACTGATATACACCTGAACATCAGCAGGAGAGGACTCTTTAAAGTAGAGACACGACATACTGATATACACCTGAACATCAGCAGGAGAGGACTCTTTAAAGTAGAGACACTACATACTGATGTACACCTGAACATCAGCAGGAGAGGACTCTTTAAAGTAGAGACACTACATACTATGTACACCTGAACATCAGCCGGAGAGGACTCTTTAAAGGTAGAGACACTACATACTGATATACACCTGAACATCAGCAGGAGAGGACTCTTTAAAGTAGAGACACTACATACTGATATACACCTGAACATCAGCAGGAGAGGACTCTTTAAAGTAGAGACACTACATACTGATATACACCTGAACATCAGCTGGAGAGGACTCTTTAAAGCAGAGACACTACATACTGATATACACCTGAACATCAGCAGGAGAGGACTCTTTAAAGTAGAGACACTACATACTGATATACACCTGAACATCAGCAGGAGAGGACTCTTTAAAGTAGAGACACTACATACTGATATACACCTGAACATCAGCAGGAGAGGACTCTTTAAAGTAGAGACAATACATACTGATATACACCTGAACATCAGCCGGAGAGGACTCTTTAAGGTAGAGACACTACATACTGATATACACCTGAACATCAGCAGGAGAGGACTCTTTAAAGTAGAGACACTACATACTGATATACACCTGAACATCAGCAGGAGAGGACTCTTTAAAGTAGAGACACTACATACTGATATACACCTGAACATCAGCTGGAGAGGACTCTTTAAAGCAGAGACACTACATACTGATATACACCTGAACATCAGCAGGAGAGGACTCTTTAAAGTAGAGACACTACATACTGATATACACCTGAACATCAGCAGGAGAGGACTCTTTAAAGTAGAGACACTACATACTGATATACACCTGAACATTTGCCGAATATTTCCCTTTTAATGAAAAATCACACACACATAAGATCTGGAATACTATTTCAATCTTATATTTCATGAGAAGTGTTGATTGTAGACCACTTTTGGCTGATTTCGACCTCAACTATATAGTTTTCTGTGAAAAAACGATGTTATTTTCCTCTCACCAGGCCATCAATTTATATTGCATAGAGCACTCTACCCTGCAACTATTAAATGAACCAAATGTGCTAAATTCCATGTTGCCCAAAACTATGTATATCTGAAAGTTGCACAGTGAATGGCTGCAATCAGTTTTTCACAGCCAAATTACCTTTCATTTACAGTAGAATATATGTTTTTAAGGGCTTTCAGAAAGCACAAAATCCTTCAGGGTTTTTAGGGAGCTGTATTATTAGTGGTAGACATTTAAAGAATTCCCTATCCAGCATCTAAGCTGCAATTATCCTCCGAAACCAACGCTGCGAGTCATATTTCATTCTCTGATCGAGCTGAATTCGTACATTGTAAGAGGACATGGTAATCTCTCCAGCTACACGAGACCCTGACAGAACATTTCTTACACCTTTTAATGGCTGAAGAGCCTTAAATCAAAGTGTCTCTGGGAGGCAAAGGAACACTCTGAGCGCCGTGTAAAGAAAAGAAAAGTAGACCTCAGCACTGGCAGGAAGTAAAGTGCAATTCTTATCTTTTTGATAGTTTCAAGCACACAAATGCACTTCAAGTGGACTGTAGTAAAGGAGAAATAAAACAGCCTCTCAGACTCCATTATTTCCGTGGCCGACTTCCAGCTTGTGGATATTCTTTGAGCTTCTGTTGTTTCTCTTTTAACAGAGATAACATTTAGCAAACACTTTATTTAAGAGGCCCTGTTCTGCTTTTTGGGGTTTCCCTCTCCTGTAGATTGTTCTATAAGTTTGTGTTGGGAAATACTGAATGTCCTCTTCCAATATCAGAGTACACATGATAGCAAAGGTATCCCAACTGTAGCTGTGTGCATGACAGGATGTATGATTACCTAGAAGAGCATCAGGACTGTTTGAGGCATATGATAGCTATGTGATTAACATGATGATTCAGCCTCTATGGAGATAGACATATGACAAGCATGCTCATTTCTGACGTGGAGCTAATCTGAAGTAAACATTGAATACTGCTTTCTATTCCTCCATCTTGTGACTGTGTAACTGCCTCTCTTGGATATCAGCATGTGAAGGACACTGTTCAGGAACTAGTTGATGCTCTGTATGTGATGACTACTTCCATTCTGGAGAGTCAGGATTTGAGATTTGAGTAAAAAGTCAGAATTTTGAGAAAAAGTCCGGATTTTGAGAAAAAGTCCGAATTTTTTGAGAAAGTCAGAATTTTGAGATTTTTTTGAAAACGTCAGAATTTGAGATTTTGAGAAAGTCAGAATTTTTAGATTTTGAGAAAAAATACATAATTTTGAGAGAAAGTTAAAAAAATGATTTTGAGAAAAAAGTCTGAATTTGAGAGAAAGTCCGAATTTTGAGAAAAAGTAAAAAAAATAATGATTTTAAGAAAAAATCGGAATTTTGAGATTTTGAGAAAAAATACATAATTTTGAGAGAAAGTCCGAATTTTGAGAGAAAGTCCGAATTTTGAGATTTTGAGAAAATGTCTGAATTTTGAGAGAAAATCTGAATTTTGAGAGAAAACTCAGTGTTTTGTACATGACAGGATGTATGATTCCTCCATCTTGTGACTGTGTAACTCCCTCTCTTGGATATCAGCATGTGAAGGACACTGTTCAGGACTAGTTGATGCTCTGTATGTGATGACTACTTCCATTCTGGAGAGGATCACAAATACATGGATCCTGAGATGAAGCTCAAGCCGGGGACCAGTGATATTTCTCTAACAGTTTTAGTGCATGTAAATACCTCACTGGCAAGAAGTAAAGTGCAATTCTCATCTGTTTGATAGTTTCCAGCACACAAATGCAAGTCGAGTGCACTCCAAGTGGACTGTAGTAAAGAAGAAATACAACAGCCTCTCAGACTCCATTATTTCTCGTGGCTGACTTCCAGCTTGTGGATATTTTCTGCATCTGAGCGAGGAGAAGATGAAACAAGCGAACTGTTTCCGTGAAATCTGCATCTCGCCGTACGATCGCTGCAGGTGTACACACAGCCGGCGTTCTCCTCTCTGGAAATCTCCCGCTTTAATTTCCCAGTCCGCCCGCCGCCTGCCTGTTTCCTGGAGGATGTGTTAAATGTGCGAGGCCTGGGGATGTTTGATTTCTCTCTGCTGTGCTCCCTTCCATCTGACAGATTGGAATAATAAGGAGAGCTAATTGGAGAGGCTGCTCCTTATCTGATTAGGGACGTGAAGAAATCAGGGTTTAGTCTGTGTGTAGCTCACAGAGTCCTGTGGTGATCCTGGAAATATTGAGTACCCCAAAGTTAGATATGCATATTTACAACGCCTTGTCTTTTTATGCTGCTGCAACGCAAACTGAAAATTCTGATTGGAATTGGGATCAATAAAGTGCTTGTTATCTAGCACTATCTATCTAGTTATCTAATCTTATCGTTTAGCACATAGAAACTGCCGGATGCTATCCTGCATATGTTGGGCAGTTTGCACAATTAGCATAAGTTGCATTATTTGGCACATGCATACTATAGTTAAACAATGGCTTGGCCGATTTGGACAATTTTGGAATGGTTGGGAGGTTATTGAGGATGCTGAATATTTCTGACATGTTCAGGATAAAAAATGGCACATAGAAACTGCCGGATGCTAACCTGCATATGTTGCATTAATTAGCATTAATGTGGACAATAGTTGAAAAATGGCTTGGTAGATTTGAACTGCTTTGGAGTGGTTTTTGGGGTTATTGCGGATGTAGCAGATTGTGTATGTGTGTGTGCATGTGTGTGCATGTGTGTGTGTGTGTGTGTGTGTGTGTGTGTGTGTGTGTGTGTGTGTGTGTGTGGTCTTACTGTATACATCCCTGCCTTGACTCCCTCCAGCTTCCTCCAGCCAGCATATCGAGACATATTTCCAATTTCTCCTGCTTAGCATTAAGACTCCTCTTAATCCGGGGCAAAATCAATGCCTAATAACCTATGAAAATGTACATTTGCTGCGTACCCGCTGCCAGAGGCCTCGTCTGCACCCGAGGCTTTATAGGCTATAAATATGTCTGCATTAGCACTTAGAAAAATACACACAGGAGCAGAATCCAGTTCCAGCTGATACTGAATACTAAGCTAAGTGGAAGAGGAGGAAAGCAAACTTTTGTTACTGAAGGTGTAGAAACATCAGCAGGAGAGGACTCTTTAAAGTAGAGACACTACATACTGATATACACCTGAACATCAGCAGGAGAGGACTCTTTAAAGTAGAGACACTACATACTGATATACACCTGAACATCAGCAGGAGAGGACTCTTTAAAGTAGAGACACTACATACTGATATACACCTGAACATCAGCAGGAGAGGACTCTTTAAAGTAGAGACACCACATACTGATATACACCTGAACATCAGCAGGAGAGGACTCTTTAAAGTAGAGACACTACATACTGATCTACACCTGAACATCAGCAGGAGAGGACTCTTTAAAGTAGAGACACTACATACTGATATACACCTGAACATCAGCAGGAGAGGACTCTTTAAAGTAGAGACACTACATACTGATATACACCTGAACATCAGCAGGAGAGACTCTTTAAAGTAGAGGCACTAAATATTGATATACACCTGAACATCAGCAGGAGAGGACTCTTTAAAGTAGAGACACTAAATACTGATATACACCTGAACATCAGCAGGAGAGGACTCTTTAAAGTAGAGACACTACATACTGATACACCTGAACATCAGCAGGAGAGGACTCTTTAAAGAAGAGACACTACA
This sequence comes from Trematomus loennbergii, assembly GCA_012861695.1. Taxonomy (NCBI): domain Eukaryota; kingdom Metazoa; phylum Chordata; class Actinopteri; order Perciformes; family Nototheniidae; genus Trematomus; species Trematomus loennbergii. The sequence continues at coordinate 22,863 of JAAOOA010002515.1, forward strand.
TACTGATATACACCTGAACATCAGCAGGAGAGGACTCTTTAAAGAAGAGACACTACATACTGATATACACCGTGTATATCAGTATGTAGTGTTTCTACTTTAAAGAGTCCTCTCCTGCTGATGTTCAGGTGTATAATACACCTGAACATCAGCAGGAGAGGACTCTGCTGCTAAGCTAAGTGGACGAGGAGGAAAGCAAACGGCTCTCTTTTTTACTGAAGGTGTAGAAAAGTTATTTAATAGAGTTCAACCTTGTGTTCCAGAGTGTGTGTGGATGAGAGAGAGAGAGAGAGAGAGAGAGAGAGAGAGAGAGAGAGAAGGAGAGAAGAGAGAGAAAGCTATCACTCATCAGCAGCAGGATCATAATGCTGTTCTCTCTAAGTGTGGAGTCTGCACGCCACTTGAAATAAACCCTAATACCCGAGACACAGATATGAATGCATTCCACAAAATATTCTACTCCACTATTAAGGCTTATCAAAGCAGTACTCTGCATTCATTCAGGAATAAAGACGGGCTTCAAAAGGAACTTCCTTTCAGCTGAATCCAGCAGCACCCCCCCACTGAGAGCTCTTCATGTTTTTACCAAGGAGTTTTATTCGTACAACTCACACACGACGTTTCATCTGAAAGAAAGCAAACTAAAGAAGATTATATTGTTTTCAGCAAACTGTTCACTCGCTTTTAGCTTCTCTTGTTTCTCTTTTAAAAGTTAACAATGACTGTTTTTAGCAAACATTTTATTAAACAACAGAACAGATTGAAGTGACTGATATTTTGTATATTGATTGTTGTGCTTTTATGTATATGTCTTCAATGTATACATGTATCTGTTGATTGTGTATATATACATGTTTTTATACACATTTGTATATATATTTGTATGTATTACTCCTCTGGATTGTGGGAAACGGTATTTTGATCTCTGTCTGTACACACAAACTGAAATCAAGTTGACTTTGACGTAAGAGGCCCTGTTCTGCTTTATGGGGGTTTTCTCATCCCTGTAGTGTCCTGTAGGTTTTAGTGCATGTCAATGGTCTGCAAAGGCTAAAATCCCTGTGTTCCCTCCAGAGGAAGTTTCTCTCCACTCAAACGTTGCCTTAAAAGGGTGGACAACTTGTTATAAAGTGCTAATTATGTGCAAGCTTGGGGAGGAACTCAGGATAAAACAAATCAGATACGGTCTGGATTAGCCGGATTACAATGTTACTGAAAAACTCAACTTCGGATCTGCTCTAGTAAAAACACAAAGGTGTGTCAGATGTTTATAACCAGAGTACATGTTCATCCCCTGTGTGTGTGTGTGTGTGTGTGTGTGTGTGTGTGTGTGTGTGTGTGTGTGGTGTGTGTGTGTCTGCTGTCGAGGCAGATTGAATGTAAACAGCTTCAGATGAATGCAGAGGCTTAGCAGGCACAGTTTATGGCCTCACACACACACACACACACACACACACACACACACACACACACACACACACACACACACACACACACACACACACACACACACACACACACACACCACACACACACACACACACAACACACACACACACACTCACACACACACACACACACACACACACTCACAACATCACATCACACAATCACAACTGCCACCTTTCCTAAAGCCCGAGCTCTCCATCTCGAGCGAGGGGAAGTTCAATTCTGCTCAGTCCTGCCCTCGATAACGCATGCAGTCGCTACACTAAATCCATCAAATGCTCACACACACACACACACACACACACACACACACACACACACACACACACACGCACCACGCACACACACACACACACACACACACACACAGAAACAGCAGACTAGAGTGACAGAAACACACAGATTTGTCCTGAAACGAGTCGTCAGTCAACATCAAGGTGTATTCAACTTTCCCCACATTGTAAAGAGCTCATAATGATAATGATGTTGCAGCTATACCATCAAGTAAAAGCAAACACACACATAATAAGAACAGAGTTAGAGGTGCATCGTCTATCATATTATTCTTGGCGCCCTCCGTCCAGAAACATCTTAATAAGGTTCATAACTTGTGTCTGCAGCAGCACTTCTGCTCGGCCTTGACAACTTTGATAGCTCTTTGGAAAATCAATGGTGTGAGAGGACTGAATCAGAGCCTGAGGGTGAGGGGGGGGAGTTTAGAGAGAAAAGGTAGCGAGGAGTGAACAGAGAGGAGAGGAAGAAGATGTTAGGGGAAGAAGACTGATCCCACCCACATACTCCACCCAGAATTCCAGCTCCTACTTCTGGTAGAAGATTCAGGGTTCCCAGGAGCAGGCTGAACCGCTATAAGCACTCATTCCTACCTATGTCGATTAAGCTTCTTAACATTCACATGAAATGAAATGTAGTCAAATGTAATGAAATGTACTTTTTAAATGTTGGCCATGAGGGTTGTGCAATAGGTCGCCATTGTCAGTATGTGTATTGTGTTTGTTCAAACGGTGTATGACTGATGATATGTGTATGTCTCTTAATGTCCACTATGTTTGTATATGTACATGTATGCACTGCAGGACGGAGTCCAGACACATTTCCTTACGGGGACAATCAAGTATATCGTATCGTAAACAGAGTGAATTCAAAGCAGAGTGAAGTTACTACACTTTAAAGAGGCCCTGTTCTGCTTTTTGGGGGGTTTTCCCTTGTGTTCTACAGGTGTTTGTGTGCATGTCAATGGTCTCAAAAAAAAGGGGCGGGACATCTTAAAGCGGTTGACCAATTACAACAGATCATCATTATTATTGAAAAATACATCACTACGATCATGTTGTGATTTTTAAAGCCAAATCAGTAGAGTACGATTTGACGGCCAGGATATCTGCAGATCCACATTTAAAATGGTATTTTAAATTTGTACAAGAAATCACCTCTGGCTGGAAGAGAACTCTCTGCTCCATAGTTTCTCTTGAAATAAAACCACGTTGTACATTTTACTCATACATAATCTGTTTCATATTTAATACTCCATATTCCATATATTTTGAATATTATATATATTTGTATATATATATATAATATCTGCATGTATATTTTCTATTTCGACATGTATATTTTTTTTTTTTCTTTCTATTCTTGTATATTTTGTAATCAATAAATCAATAAAGTACGATCTATCTATCTATCTATCTAACACATATTAGCCTCATCATGCTTCCTGTGATTTGAATATAGCAAGCACCTTGATCATATTCTCCCTTCGCCATCCTACACCAGGTTTAAATAAAATCAGGCGACTTTTTTCCCACGTAATCCTGCTGACAGACCGATAAACCAAACAAACCCGAAACGATAACCTCCTTTGAGACGGTGACTACATTTACAAAGGCTCATGGAAAACACCGTCATATTTATTAGTTTCTTTACATCAACCAGAGGAAGGTACAGCTTCATTATTTTGTACTGATTTATTGTTTCTCCTTGCCTGTCAGATAGATAGATAAGAGGTACTGTATTGATCCCAAATTGGGACATGTTTGCGTTGCAGCAGCAGACAAGCCAAGGCATTGCACATAAGTAGAAATTAAAGTAGAAGTAAACCCGCTATCATTTAAACATCTCAAAATAGAATTAAAGCAGCATTAAACAGTAGAACATATACAGTAGGCCGTGAAGGTCTTTAGACAGGTGTTGTAGGGAGTGGACTATTGAATTAAATATACAATAAATGTACTAATTCCAACACACATGTTACAACACACGTGCCAGCAGACAGAATATCACAATCAAAATATGCAGTTCATTTTCCTCGGAGGAAACGTCCAGAGGGAAAGCGCTCGGCTGGCAGTCAGGACACATGCTAATTCTGTCAGGGTTTCACTCCATTATCGATGAATGATTAATGACTCTGCATTCTGTATCGTGGGAGGATGGAGGAACGCCTTTTCCACACAGAGGAGCCGTGTCGCTGAGCTTAATGATCAGAAATGAATCAACGTCAACGCCTATCAGTTATCAAACGGGATTAAAGCTGAATCCATCAGAGAGAGAGAGAGATCACACAGACTACTATAACTGAGAGATCAACAGGTTCGTAACCACATTACTATCAGCGCACCTTTATTATCGGAATCAGAATACTTTATTTATCCCCTTTGGAAATGTGGTTAAAGAAAGTATTTGGAATACAAAATACGTAGATGAAACAAGGAGGTTACGTGTCCATTAAGGGTTAAAAGAAAATAAAGTAGAAAATAAATATCTATATAAACACAACACATTAAAGTAAACATTCCATACAAACATGAATAAAATAAAATAGATATGTATATGAGCATGAAAGCAGATCTGTAAACACGCGTCCTGTGTCCGGTTAAACCCTTCCTCCTGCCGCCCAGGACACTAACAGTAGTTCCCACTTGTTTCAGAGCACCACATTATTTCTGCTCCACCTCACATGCAAATGAAATGCAGAGCTTATAGCTGTGTCACCACGGCAACCACATCCCAGAGAGGTGCCTTCTCCATCTTCCATCCTTTAAAGGTCACCTATTATGCAAAATCCACTTCTTCATGTCTCTTCTACATCAACATGTGTCCCCTCTTCTTCATCTCTTCTACATCAACATGTGTCCCCTCTTCTTCATGTCTCTTCTACATCAACATGTGTCCCCTCTTCTCATGTCTCTTCTACATCAACATGTGTCCCCTCTTCTTCATGTCTCTTCTACATCAACATGTGTCCCCTCTTCTTCATGTCTCTTCTACATCAACATGTGTCCCCTCTTCTTCATGTCTCTTCTACATCAACATGTGTCCCCTCTTCTTCATGTCTCTTCTACATCAACATGTGTCCCCTCTTCTTCATGTCTCTTCTACATCAACATGTGTCCCCTCTTCTTCATGTCTCTTCTACATCAACATGTGTCCCCTCTTCTTCATGTCTCTTCTACATCAACATGTGTCCCCTCTTCTTCATGTCTCTTCTTCATCAACATGTGTCCCCTCTGTGGAAAGAGACTCTGAAAGTTTCAGGAACAAAGATTCTCTCTCTTTTTGATCCATTTATATAAAAACCTGTCTGAAAACGAGCTGATCAGATGTTGGCCACTTGATGATGTCATAACGATGTTTTGGCTTGTGCAACCATTAGCCAATCAGCAACCAAGGTAACCCCCCCCCCCCCACACACCTTATCACCTGAATCTCCTCCTAGAGCACCATTGAGCTCTTTGTAACCAAATGTCTCTCAGAGGGGCGTGGGGAGGGGCTCCTTATTTTCATCTAAAGTAACAGACAGAGAATCAGCACTTTGGAAACAGGGCTGAAACAGAGGGGATTATGGGTAATGCTGCAATGATCTGTTTGGTGTTTCAGCCAATCAGAGACAGGCTCTGGATATATCTGACACCTATACTATATTGACGAAGAAGAGGAGAATAGGGGACCTTTAAAGAAACCCCGACTCATATGGATATGACTTTGAAGTACTAGGAGAGGACGGATGGTGCTGAACAAACATCACCTAACTCCGTTTCCTCACCTGAGAACGGGGGATATATAACGCTCTCAAAAGATTCCAAATCCACAGCGACTCCAACTCATTTATGTGTCTCTGGATCTATGTGTTGTTTTTTTATGTGTTTACCTTCTTTTAGATTGCATGTGTTCTCACTTGTCTCTGTGAAAGTGTTCGTCTCCGTCCATCCGTCAGCCGGCTGATTAGATCAGGTGTCAGCGTCTAAACCGATTACCCCGGCAAAGAGGCAGAAAGCAAAAGCAATAACACCGCTTCAGACTCCATTTCAGAGACAGACTCCTCTCACTTTCAATATCTGCGCCGGCATCGCAATTCAGATGAAAAGCGACGGAGGCTCTCATCGGAGGAATCGTCCTGAAAGATCTCAGATTTCAAGCGTTAACTAAATATACGCTGATGTTTCCCGTGCAGAATGGAAACGGTACGATCATAACTATGGTGTAATATCTACGTCTCAACAGGAGGCGTGACACATCATTTAAATCCACATGAAGAGGTGATTTAAAAGTCATGAAGGGTCTAATATCTCTGTGTCTCTCTGTGTCTCTCTCTGTCTCTGTGTCTCTCTGTGTCTCTCTCTCTCTCTGTGTCTCTCTGTGTCTCTCTCTCTCTCTCTCTGTGTGTCTCTCTCTGTGTCTCTGTGTCTCTCTGTGTCTCTCTGTGTCTCTCTCTCTGTGTCTCTCTCTCTCTCTGTGTCTCTCTCTCTCTCTGTGTCTCTCTCTGTCTCTCTGTGTCTCTCTGTGTCTCTCTCTCTCTGTGTCTCTCTCTCTCTCTGTGTCTCTCTGTGTCTCTCTCTCTCTGTGTCTCTCTCTCTCTCTGTGTCTCTCTCTCTCTCTGTGTTCTCTCTCTCTCTGTGTCTCTCTCTCTCTCTCTCTCTGTGTTTCTGTGTCTATCACTCTGTGTCTCTCTCTCTCTGTGTCTCTCTCTCTCTGTGTCTCTGTGTCTCTCTCTCTCTGTGTCTCTGTGTCTCTCTCTCTCTGTGTCTCTCTCTCTGTGTGTTCTGTGTCTCTCTCTCTCTGTGTCTCTGTGTCTCTCTCTCTCTGTGTCTCTCTCTCTCTGTGTCTCTGTGTCTCTCTCTCTCTGTGTCTCTGTGTCTCTCTCTCTCTGTGTCTCTCTCTCTCTCTCTCTGTGTCTCTCTCTCTCTGTGTCTCTCTCTCTCTGTGTCTCTCTCTCTCTGTGTCTCTCTCTCTCTCTGTGTCTCTCTCTCTCTGTGTTTCTGCAGACATCACACTCAATAACCGCCTCGTTTACTTGTCTCTCTTCTGACTTTATGAGCCAGGAAGGGAACAGAGACGGGGTGAAGGGACAACAGTAAAACAGGAGAGACATGGGAAGACTTTTGACTCTTGGACAACAATGGAATAGCGGCTGTAGACTGTCAAACAAATGCAAGGGGGCTAAACTCAGGAGAAGCACTGTGAAGAACAAGGATCATTTGTTCCATATTGTCCGTTTGGACCATGTATTTATCCACAAAACAGGCAGAAATACAATCTAATTAGTACAGTTTACCCAATTATAAAGTGTTGTATCTGATTGCGAGGGTTAGGGTAGGCATTCAGATGTAACCAAGCTCCAGTGAACACAAGCAATAACTGAAAAATACAACATATTAAACATTAAAAAGATACTCTCAGCGGCTGTAGACTGTCAAAAAAATGCAAGAGGGCTAAACTCAGGAGAAGCACTGAGAAGAACAAGAATCATTAGTTCCACACCTTGTCCCTTTTACCATTTATCCACAAAACAGGCACAAATACAATCTAATTGGTTAGGGTAGGCAGTCAGGTAAACACCAGCAATAAGTGAAAAATACAACATGATAAACATTAAAAAGATACAGAGACCTGAGCCGTGGGTCTACAAATGGGTCGTTATGAAACTATTGTTACTGTGATTTAAAAACAACAACTATATGTGTCAGTAAGATATTTTACGAAAATAAGCATTACTTAAATTGTTCTGTCCCTTTAAGAGAGTGTTTAGGCGCTGTTTGTCCATACGGCTTGCCATAGTTTCATTTATTCTACAAAAGTGTTTAACAGTGTGCATTCATTTTTCTCTGCATAACCCTGAAGCACATACTGTATGTCTGGAAGTAGCCAGCTATATTCATTTCAATTAGGGATGCTCCGATCGATCGGCGGCCGATCGATATCGGCGGATACTCACTCTCTGCCGATCGATCGGTGCTCTCTAAAAATGCCGATCGCATGACGTAAAATTATGATAAAATACCTGACACTTTTCTCTGTGCGCGGCAAAACAAGCTCGCCAAAATGGCTTCACCGGTCTGGCAGTATTTTAAGGTATCCGAAAATGACAGTAAAATAGCGGTATGCAACGTGTGTGAAGCAGAAGCAGCTCCACCCGCTGTGACGGACCGGTGAGCGGAGCAACACACACAAGAGTTAGACCTAACACACTTAGCTATTTGATCTACCTCTGGAACAAGATAAACTAGTTATACATATATTTATTCTTCACTGTCGGGTCACTCATTACTGGATCAGTGAGCTGCAGGATACTGACAGGCTGTCAGAGGGAGAGAGGGGGAGAGGGGGAGAGGAAAAGAGAGCGCTCATTTCTCCCGTGTTATTATCCAAAGTTAATGTAAACTTGAATAATGTCTTCATTTGAATGTAATAATTATGTTGGTTGTTGTTTGTGGAAGCGCCAGTGAATGAGCCCCATTAACTGAGTTTTAAACATCACTTTAAATGGAAGATCCCCATAGGCCCCGCCCACTCGATCGGATCGGCGATCGGTATCGGCCAATACTGATTCCGGCGATCGGCCCTAAAATTGGCGATCGGAGCATCCCTAATTTAAAAACTTGCGTGTAAAGGCCCTGACACACCAAGCAGTCACCAGAGAACTCGCCGACGCCGACTGTTGCGTCGCCGTGTTCTCCTGCGTCTTGGCCATGTGTCGCACTGGAACACACGCAAAGACTTCAGCCGAGCACGTACGAACTGCGCATGCGTGAGTGGCAATAACACTCCTTACCAGCAGGCGGCGGTAGTGTGTATTCGTCATTCAAAGAGGCAACAACCGGAAGACAGAGAAGAAGAACAACAAATAGCGTGTGCGTTCCATTTTCACTCTCGTCCATCGAAAACATGTTTCGTGCGGTACTGGAGCTATCAGCCATTGGAGTGTTGCTTGTGGAAGACATTCTCAAGCAACCGTTTCGCTTCTCATGCACTGATTCGCTAGCTGAGCAGCCAATCAGAGTGATTTCTTTGTCCGACTGCCTGTGGCCGATGCACGGCCGATTCAACATGTTGAATCGGCTGTGCGTCGCCATGAAAGGCCAAATAAGGCGTGTCACGGCCGACGGTGCGGGACACACCAAATTGAGTTTGGGCGACAGGGCACGCTTCGTCGTCCCGACTAACGAAAACGGCCAATTTCGGCCTGGTGTGTCAGGGCCTTAACATTGTTAAATATGTGTGAAAACTTAAAGACAATGGTGATGCTAATCGCGCTAGCTTGTCAATGGGGATTTCAATGTTAAGTTAGCATCCATGCTTTCGTAGTCAACTTTATGTAATGGATACAAATCTAATGTTTTTGTATTTATGTTGTTTACAGTGATTAATAATACAGTGTTTGTAATGTGACAACAGTCAAACTAAAACAACTTGATTTCACAAAATAAGATATTTGAATAAACTTCATAAATGTACTTGCTGTCTCCTGGGTGTTTATTTAAGACACTGTTAGCTCTCTGCCAAGCTAGAAATCCCTCTACAATGCTAACACTCTAAATTCCAGTGAGGACAGAATACAACTAAATGAAAATATATTAATACCATAATATTTGTCGTCGTGTTCACTGGCACTCAGCAAAGTAATCTTCAGGCATCATATCTCTAATAAAAACACAGAGAGACGCTTTCCTCTGAACACTCGGTGCTGCAATAACTTTTTTTGTTTTGGCAACACAATCCAGAGCCATAATATATCTCAACACCTCGGGCAGCGTTAAACTCGACCCCTGTGCAGCTGCTACTTTGTGGCTATCGCTTTTCATTAATCACAAATGGTGTTGCATGTCTGCGGTGAAGGCTTTTTTAAAGAGAGCGGTTCAATTATGATCAGGACGGGAGTTACACGGACAAAAAAACCCACAACATCTTCAACAGCTGGCCGAAGGGAAGACATGCCTTCACGCTGGATCTCTGTAACAAACTGAGGTCTGGGTGCTATATGATCTGCTGTGTAGACAAAGAGATTAGCTGCAGTCACATCTGCTCTCCACATCCAGATTTATGGTTTAAAATTAAGGCCTGAGCCCCTAAAGACACACGGGGGAAAGTTTCAGAGTCTATTACACTTCGTAGAATAAAGTCAAGCCTGGTTTCTTATTACACTTGAATAAATAAGAGTGGGAGGCGTGTGGGTGCAGTGGGTTGTGCGTTGGTGTTCGGATCAGGCACCACAGGTTCAAACCCCACTGCAGTCAGCATGTCGTTGTGTCCCTGAGACACTTCACCCCAAATTGCTCCTGTGGGGATTGCCCAGTATTGAGTATGTAAGATTCAGATTCAAGAGATTTATTGTCATACAGTAAACAACAGTAACACCGTACAATGAAAATCTTACTTTGCTAGTCCACCCTACGCAAGTAAATACAGGAATATAAAAATAAATAAGTAAGTCGCTTTGGATAAAAGTACATGTAATGTAATGTAATATAATATTTAAAACAAATAGTCTTATACTCTGATTGCCTTTTACTCTGTTGAATTGCATTTTAGTCTTGTGTGTTTAACAGAGACATATGTTGAGGACATTTCAGGAGGGCAAAGGAAGTGTAAAAGGGGATTTGTAAATGGTTAAGGACGAGGTTTAATGATGGGATGGAGGACCAGTTGTTTCCTCATGAATATATAGAGAGACTGTGAGCAGAACTTCTCTATCCTCTGAGGATGAAGTTGCTCCGTTCCTGCATTTCAGATCGATTGCACTTGTATATTGACTTTCTTTATTACTTCATTAAATAAAACAAAATACAAACTTTGTCCATGAATCAGTTTCTCTTAAGAACTTCCTCCACAGGCTGAAACTTCAAATAGCAAACATTTAGGAAGAACTGAAACTCAAGCAGAGCAACTTGCATAAATATGTTCTTCTCTGCTTAAATCTGAACGTGCAAATGTTTTTCAACACAGTTTGCACACTACAAATCAACACTATAGCCCCGCTGTTTGACAACCAAATCCCCACATTCATTACCCTCCTGCAACCGAATAGTAATGAGAAATAGTTTCAGACCTTCCTCCGATTTATTCAATTCTCCGTGTAAATACACCGTAGGGTTAGCAAAGCCTACGTAGCGTAAATGGCAGCCTGAGCACATAATCCCAACTACAACACGGCACAAAGCGCAGAGGAGGAGAGGGGGAAGAACAGTGGAAAAGGATATCAAAAAGCAAGCAGAGGTGAGAGGAGAAAGCAGGAGCAGATCATTCAGAGGGACAGGAAGTAAACGGCTAAATGAGCGGCGTGTTTTAGGGCGTAATCAACGAAGCCATCGATTTACGGGCAATTTAGCTCGTTGTTAAACTAGACAGAGATGTAAAATGTGCGAGGCTTATTTGTGCGTTTGACCTTTTTGCAGCTACTTAAAATAGAACAAGATTTACAAGCAACGTTATAACTTCCTACGTCTCAATAATTCTGGTGAATGAAATGCAGAATGATTGTGATATCATACACTGTGCGTGAATGTGTTTTACATGCCAACTGTTCACAGTGATAATATCTCCAGTGTTGTGTTCCTGAAACAGTTGGAAAACACCATAATATCTCCGCTTACAATTAAATGTTACCCTCACAGTTTTTATGAATGAACATCAAAATGGACATAAATGTGAGTAATGTTGAATATAAATATATATTAAGTTGATTGGAATACAGTGATCTCTTCATCATTTTTTAATCTATACACGCACAGTTAAATATTATTTGAGACTTTATTTAATACCTCTCAAAGCCTAATTTGCGATATAAGACAGCAGGCATTGCTTTAAGGTGTGTTATTAAAATATATAAATGTTAAATTCAGAGCTGGCAGAGGAGCAAAGGCAACATACGTGTAGATATATCCAACTTTGCACATTTAAATCCACTTGTTCCTTCAATTTATGTATAGTTACTGCTTCCATTCACATTCTACGGTGGCCGACAGGTGCACATTTTTAGCGCCGACGTATATCTTACCGTAATGGGAGCCGTTTAAGGGACTTTAAAAAAAAGTTATGATATCAAAGACTTATGTTCCTGTGTGAAGCCAAATTGCAAAAAATGACCTCAGACTCCACTGGGATCAAATGTGCTCTTGTCGAACAAATGAATTAATATATACTTTCACATTAATTGACTCACTGCAGGAGCTCTTCCCATTCCTCTTATCTGCACAACTCCACTGCAACCCTGAGGACAAGTGCGTTTCAATATACATTTAAACTAAAGTGGTTAAACCCAATGGAATTATTATATCAGCAGAGCCATCACGGAGTAACTTCGCTGCTAAATCCGTTGGTAAGTACGCGGCTATGCGGGGAAGCTAATTCTGTCTGAAAGAGAATCACCCAAACAGCTGCGGATGAATTAACTTATCATATCGTGGTCTGGTTATGCCGGGGTGTGAATCTCTAGTCAGGAAAAAACAAGTCCAACATCTTAAGACGGAGGGTGTTTGAGTGTGGGAATACATTACTTTTGAGTTTTCCACTTGTAAAACGAAATTGGTTTGCTCGCCACTCGTAAGCGCATTTGCACTGAGTACATTTCAACCTTCACTTCCCCAAGTTAAGATGCAGGAGCACCGGCGCCTTGCATGCAAATCTCTCAAGTTTAAGCACACAGCCTACGCTTGCTCTGTCTGTCTCTTTCTCACACACACACACACACACCACACACACACACACACACACACACACACACACACACACACACACACACACACACACACACACACACACACACACACACACACACACACACGGCAAATCCAACTCTGACTTTAACTCTCCAACTTGTATTAGAAAAACACTGTGGGGCAATTCCAAGACGAGTCATTGGCAAAGTCAAGAGTACACACACACACACTCAGAAACACACAGCTTGCACACACACTCATTAACACAACTGCAAGCCTGAGTCTCTGGCACACACACACACACCGACACACACATCAGTATTCTCCTGTCATCTGAGAAAAAAACCACGACTAACCATCCTGTCTGTCATGCAAAAGCAGGTAGAAGCATAGAAGAGTTTATTCAACTTTGCAAATATCATATTACAGTTATTGGAGAACTAAGTTAAGTGGTGCAGACACATACTAAAACACGGATATGAGTTAGCATTTCAAAACGTCCGTTAGCGAATTTGAGCTGAAGTAAACTGAAAAGATTCAACATGATGTTTTTTTCAACATGAAATACGCCAGTAAATACCCGAAAAAATTGGTTTCTAACAAGTAACCAAATCAATGTCTTCTCCAATGTGACATGTAGCATGGCTCTGCTGAAACCTCAACATGGCCACACATCACCAACTTGGCTTGTGACCTGAGCCATGAAAGTCCACTACATATTTCAAAATATCTCAACAGGCTCAGTTCTGACACCACACAATCTGGATTTCATTTCGTTGCAGGACTTCACAAGCTTCATAGAGACACTAAAGCTTATTCTGTGATAACTTTCACATGTCAATATACAGTCGAACCAAAACACCACAGTAAACAACACATGCAGCACGTATCAAGCGTCCTGCAGCTGAACGACCACACAGGGACAAAACGTCCAATATTTACATCGTTATCTCCTCCGTTTTTCTCCACTCGCAATCTGGCCTGCAGCAATACGGCTCAAGTGTTTCTCGATAAGTAATAACACTTTATTATTATTTTATGCTTATTAATTTTCTGTTTTGAAACTTGTTACATCTCCTAAGCCCTGAAACCTTCTGCTGTTATCAGTGTGAAGCAAAGCCGTGCCAAGAAACTGTGTGTGTGTTTGTTGCTGATATACAAACTTCACTGGGGTTTTCAACTCACATGAAGGTGAGGAAGTGGTGACGGAAATAGCAGTGAATGATTGTTTCTGCTTTTAACAACATTGAACACATACTACGACCACTTTCAGGAGTCAGTAGCAGAGTTTTAGACGTACACAGTGGCGACTGGTCATTAGGGGCAGCCCCACCTAGTGTCAGTGTTACAAATAATGATTACAAAAATGCAAAAAATAATTAAAAAATATATAAAATATATTTTAAGATCATGTTAATCATCTGATTCGTCTGTACATTGCTGTTTTAGTCTGTGTTCTTCTAATTAGTGTCTAGAGTGTGTGCCTATTGAGCTGTTTAGAGCCATGTGGGACAAAACCTGATCATGCCCCTCCCTCTCACTGTCTAAGTGAATGGTGACTGTAAAAACTACACTGCGCATGCTCAGAGTATTTTCCTATTTAATGTGTGTGGCAAAAAAATAATGACCATAGGGGCACTGAGCTGCCATCCCCACCATACGTCATCTCACATCATTCAGAGCTGATTGGCTGTAAGTACGTGTGCCGCGAAAAGTGTGGTGTTGAAGAGGAGACGAGAGAGCTGCAGTGACGCGTCCTAAAACCAGGAAGTAAGCTGCGCATGGCTTCCCTCGACAAAAAAGCAATGAGGTTTCTCCATAGGATTTTAGAAAATAGCTGTAAATAAGATCTGTGGGAAACGTACCTGTTAGATAATGCACGTTTTGTTCAGCCGGATAACATCCACATGTCTACCCTACTTTTATAATTTTTAATCATAAAACTATCGATTAGATTTATGATAGACTTTTGAAACTACGAGAAGATAAGGAGGACTTTTACAAAAAGTAATGGAGATTTTTGTCCAGAAGGATAGGCAAATGGACTTCATCTTCAAGTCAAGGTAAGACCGCCATTTTATTGAAAATGGGATCTTACTAAGAGAGAACAATTCAATATTTAAATGATAACATTACATTTTTTGGGTATCCTTTTGTTGAACTGTCTGTTTAAAATTAATCGAAGCATCAGACAAAAAAAGCTTTTGAAAATAATATTATATTTTGGTTTAGGTCAAAATATAATATTTGCAAACCTGAAGAGTCAGTGCCAGTGCCTCGCCAGCCATGAACCTCACTGCACGTCACTGCAGAAGCTTATATATAGACATCTAAGTTTTTTGTGCCCCACCACTTTTGTACATACAAAAACGCCACTGGACGTACACATAGAGAGAAGTTTTAAAATATCTTAACTTTTTCAGACTTAACAAACTTTAATTATAAGGTACATACCCGGAAAATAGTTAGCATTTTAGCTATTTCTGGGTCTTGAAGTCAATGGTTATTGGTCGTTAGCCTGAAATAAGATCTGTGGTTTACACAAGTTAAATACATTTTGTTCTACGACATAAAATATGCCAGTAAATACCCCACTGGAACGTCGGCAGTTGCTAACATGTGACTAAATAAACTACTACGTCATCACGTCAAACATTAGACGCCTTTAGCTTAGCAGCAGTGATGCATTCAACAACAACATTAAAATCTTTTCAGCTTGTGTTAACCACAGACCTTATTTTAGGCATCTAACCACAACCACGTTCAAAAAACCATTGACTTCAAGACAAGGGAACAGGAAGTGGTAAGTGGGTTTCAGGACTCATTCCTGCACCACTCTTTGTTTGGGTTAAGAGTAACGGTTACGTTTGGATGTGATGAAGGTGAAACTGAAGCCTTTTTTAAAACTTTTTGATGACTATATGAAGACTTAAAAGTCTGCGTGTCTTAGTTAAATGGCTTGAATCTCTCCTGAGGTCTGAATGGACGAGCAGGAGTTTTCGACTTTGATTCTGTAAATCTTAACCCCTTATATTGCTCTAAAAACCTCCAATAGTCTGTTTTCGTCACTATCTGCCGAAACGTCTTCTTTGCCAAGTCCTCCAGCTTGTCCTCAGAAGTGTAATTCACCGAATCAAAACATCACAGTGGGGTCACGTCAAACTGCTCTACCGGGGTCTGAACTACCAAAGGCTTCACACCATCAAGAGCATAATGGGAGCAGTGGGAAGGCAGAGCCATGCTCATTTCCTTCAGTCCACAGAATGGAGTAGAGGCAGCTCTTTGGTGGGCAAACGTGCGTGTGTGTGTGTGTGTTGTGTGTGTGTGTGTGTGTGTGTGTGTGTGTGTGTGTGTGTGTGCGTGTGTGTGTCCGTGTCAACATGGGTGATTTAAAACGGATCTGCTCCACGGGCACAGCGGCAGAACATTGTGAATCACACATCAGGACACCTGGCTCTCTGCAGCACAACAAGGCAGACTGCATTCACACACACACACACACACACACACACACACACACACACACACACACACACACACACACACACACACACACACACACACACACACACACACACACACACACACACACACACACACACACACACACACCACACACACACCACACACACACACCTGCACACACACACCTGCACACACACACCTGCACACACAGCAGTGATGCCATTAGCGCTTTTGGCCATGCAGCCTCTCTCTAGTCAGTTGCGCATTACGTCCCTTTCACCTCTCCCTCCCTCTGGCTGAATGGTGATAAGTCTCCTGCTCTCAGTCAATGTGAAGCTGTGAATAATGGATGAAGTACAAGTTGTGAGCATCCAGAGCACACGGACACAGAGAGAGAGACGGCGAAAACAGCATCTGTCTCTCCGTTTTCTGTCTCTATAACTCCATCTCTGTCAGAACAAATCAGCAGGACATTACCCGTCTTTTTAAAAAAACATTCTGTAAAACTAATTTCACTCAGCGAGTCGTCCTGCCTGAAACCCTCGAGTGATTTGACCTCAGGTCGTTCAGCTTCACTGTTTACTGTCTTCTTTGACCTTAAAACTACTCACACCGTGTCCGTCTCAATCTATGAGTAATACCATCTCTCTCTCTCTCTGCTTCCCCCTGAAGGAGGGAGGTCACGCCAGCTCCGATTCTCATAATGTTCTTTTCTACGTGTTATTTCAAGCTCTCCTGGGATGCTCTCTCAGTCATTTTCAGTTTTATTTTTAGCATGCATGTGTACGAAGAGTCCATGTGATATTTGGCGAGGTGTTTGTGGCTCAGTGCTGCCTTCAGGGATCACGATGCGTTCACTGACATGTACCCGAACAGATAACACAGGAGGAGAGCAGAGGAGTGTTTTGGCCCGGCCCTTGTTTTGTATCTGGGTTTGTTGGTTACTTAACCTCTTTAAATATGCATTATTCGAACAGTTCATTAGTCCTGTTTATCTTCAGCTCCTGACCCTGCCTCATTATCGTCTCGCAGTACTAACTGAACTTTGCAGAGATTAAATTAAATGGCTGTCTTGCTTTAGCCATTAAAAATGGGTAGGCGCTCGGGATCAAAATGCGACAATGTTTGTACTAAAGATACGATGTTGTACAGAATGTAAAGCCTTTTGGAGACAAATGTGTGACTTGAGGAAGAGGAGCCCTCCGTCAAGACATGATCCTCCAATGAGCTGGGAAGTTGTTGTTATACCTTTAATGAGTTTAAAGAGTCCTCTCCTGCTGATGTTCAGGTGTATATCAGTATGTAGTGTCTCTACTTTAAAGAGTCCTCTCCTGCTGATGATGTTCAGGTGTATATCAGTATGTAGTGTCTCTACTTTAAAGAGTCCTCTCCTGCTGATGTTCAGGTGTATATCAGTATGTAGTGTCTCTACTTTAAAGAGTCCTCTCCTGCTGATGTTCAGGTGTATATCATATGTATGTCTCTACTTTAAAGAGTCCTCTCCTGCTGATGTTCAGGTGTATATCAGTATGTAGTGTCTCTACTTTAAAGAGTCCTCTCCAGCTGATGTTCAGTGTATATCAGTATGTAGTGTCTCTACTTTAAAAGAGTCCTCTCCTGCTGATGTTCAGGTGTATATCAGTTTGTAGTGTCTCTACTTTAAAGAGTCCTCTCCTGCTGATGTTCAGGTGTATATCAGTATGTAGTGTCTCTACTTTAAAGAGTCCTCTCCTGCTGATGTCCAGTTGTAGATCAGTATGTAGTGTCTCTACTTTAAAGAGTCCTCTCCTGCTGATGTTCAGGTGTATATCAGTATGTAGTGTATCTACTTTAAAGAGTCCTCTTTATTTGCATGCACTAACACCTATATAACACACTACAGGGAAGGGAAAACCCCTCAAAACAGCTCAATAAGCCCCTTAAGCTCTAAGATAAATGTAGTGGAGTACAAGTATAAAGTACAAGTATCTGAAAAGTGTACCCAAGTACCATACTTAAGTAAATGTACTTAGTTACTATGCACCACTGGTGGTTAAGAAAAAACAAATGTTAATTTTTTGGGAGAATGGGTGGGATTAAAAGTCTAATCATGTAGATAATTTGTTTATATAATTTGTAAGTCAATAATATTTGTGTTTCAATTTGATACTGCTTAAGTTTGTACAGTATCATAATTCTCTTGTTTCATTTCATTATCATTTTTTTTTTTTTGTATTATAGTTTTACACGTTCGAATAAATCAAATCAAATCTAAAAATCTAAACTAGTAAGCACACCTTTGACTACTTTCTGTTTCCGAATAGCCCTCGTCATTTTCCACCAAAACGCTCCGTCATCATCTCAGAGCCTCGTCAGCTCAGGAGCTTTGAGCTTTCTCCTTCTTATTAAATGAGTAAGACTAAAATCTCCCGCCGCACCAAATGAGTCGTGACGGTCTGAAAGAGAGAGCGTATTTGAAATCAGAGCAGCTTAAAGACGACACGCCCAGAGCCGTTATCCATTCTTAGAAAAATATGCACAATCCTCACAGCCTTAATTTAACATACTGATGATTCATTAGAAAACAGGGCTTTTAAATATATTATTTATAGCCCTTTTTTTTTTAAGGGAATCTACAGAGCCTGCATTAGGCAACAGGCATAACATAAGGGAGGTGTGTGGCGTAGTGGGTTGTCTGTAGGTGTTCGGATCAGGGGTCACAGGTTCAAACCCCACTGCAGTCAGCATGTCGTTGTGTCCCTGAGACACTTCACCCCAAAGTGCTCCTGTGGGGATTGTCTGTATGTAAGTCGCTTTGGATAAAAGCGTCTAACAAGTAACATGTAATGTAATGTAATACAAGCAGGGAAGAAAAGGAGAAATATGGTGATAGAAAAGATCCATCATGCATGGAGAAAGATACATAAAATACCAGTTTGTTAACAGATGCTGTAACGTAAAGGTCATTGAGCAACATTCAGACTGTGACAACTTGAATATTCATTCTCCTGATGTTTACAAGGCATAACGAATCATAAACCACCTCAATCAATCAATCAATCAAATGTATTTATATAGCCCAATAAATCACAAAGAGAAAGACTTGTATACGTTTCCACTGAAGAGACACATACATGCATGTATTCGCTATGCTTCACCATTATTGGAAGGACCTTTCCTACCTTCTGTCTTGTGAATATAACAGTCAATAAATGTTTTAACCAGCACAACAAAACGGATTTTGACGTTTTTATTTTGGAAAAGTTACAACAACTGTGATCGGAATAAAAACAACAAAGGTGGAATTTGGTCTGATTTAAACGCCGATTCATATTCTGTCTAACTGCTCCTTACAAAAGTGTTCAAAAGGCAGTTTATTCTCCCGTAAATCCTCGCTGGGGCACCGTAAACGACAAGTCTGACTCAGGACGATTAATCTTTTTAAATGAATTTTGGAGAAACAGTATTTACAGTTAAGCCCTCGGCGGCTCCCATATTCCTGTCTGAGAACAGAGGGATTGACGTTCTTAATTAATCTGGAACCAGCATCCCTGAGCACACACACACACACACACACACGCACACACACACACGCACACACACAACACACACACACACACACACACACACACACACACACAGAGACTCTTTAACACACAGACAGGAACAAACCCAAACAATACAGACTAGCTTTAAGTTTTCTATTTGACTCATTCTACATGTTGAAGCAACCATAGTTGTTATTCTAGTATATTCTCTTACCCTTTACATGTATTCTCTTAATGACTAATGTTTAACCTCAGACAAACTTTAAAACTGTCTGTACTTTTTCACAAGTTCTACACATTTCTACTCAAGTGCTAAGTGCAAAAACGGAGAAATGCATTAAAACAGGTGGAAATGCTCCCAGTGAAATTGAGAGAGAGGGGGAAGGTGTGTGTGTGTGTGTGTGGTGTTGTGTGTGTGTGTGTGTGTGTGTGTGTGTGGTGTGTGGTGTGTGTGTGTGTTGTGTGTGTGTGTGTGTGTGTGTGTGTGTGTGTGGTGTGTGTGTGTGTGTTGTGTTGCCCCTCAGCTTTAGTCAGAACACACAATTCAGCATGATTCAACATCACAACACTATTGATGTAATCCTGCCTTTAGCAAGACTCCCAGCAGAACATGTTTGGTTGGTTGTGCATGCAAACACATGTTGTATTTCTGTGTGTGTGAGTGTGTGTGTGCATGCTCTTGTCAGTAAAAATACTCATGTCTTTGCAGTCCAGCAAATATTATCTATTAGTTTGCCACGTGCCTTCGTCCGTATGTGTCCACCCAATTGCTAAATAATGACCATGTTCATTTACTAGGAATACTTTCGGCAACATTAAATATTTCCTTTGCAAACCATCACTCCTTCCTCCTGTTTTTGACCATAAAACTAATGTACAGTCACAGACATTGACCGCCCTCTAAAATGGAAATTCATAAGTCAAAATGGCACAGTGGGAATATCAAAAATATGACATATCCTCGCTGGCTTTTTCTCCATTCAATCCTCCCCTCACTTCTCTAGGGTTTTTCAACAGAGAGCGCATCTGCTGAAGAAACTCTTCTGAAGGACGAGTGGAGCAACAGACAGACAGACAGACAGACATACAGACAGACAGTCAGACAGACAGTCACACAGACAGACAGACAGACAGACAGACAGCCAGACAGACAGACAGACAGACAGACAGTCACACAGACAGACAGAGACAGACAGTACAGACAGACAGCAGACAGTCACACAGACAGACAGACAGTCACACAGACAGACAGTCAGACAGACAGACAGACAGACAGTCACACAGACAGACAGACAGACAGACAGTCACACAGACAGACAGACAGACAGTCACACAGACAGACAGACAGACAGACAGTCACACAGACAGTCACACAGACAGACAGACAGACAGACAGTCACACAGACAGACAGACAGACAGAGAGACAGACAGTCACACAGACAGACGACAGACAGACATACAGACAGTCACACAGACATACAGTCACACAGACAGTCACACAGACAGTCACACAGACAGACAGACATACAGACAGTCACACAGACATACAGTCACACAGACAGTCACACAGACAGTCACACAGACAGACAGACACACAGACAGACAGACAGATCCAAGAAAAGCTGACAGTCTCAGTTGAGCAGATGTCATAAAGTGTCAAGCTTTCCCACCTTGGTTTGAGACCACCTGAACCATGTGGTGTTGGTCTGGCTCAGATTGGGTCTGTTTCATCCAGACTAACTTCAGGAAACAACACAAATGCTTTTCAAGGTATACAAAGACAACTTATATCTGATTACCAGAAGTTTTGTACGCTTAAAACTAAATTAGCCAACAGCCAGTGACAGTCTTTGCACATCAGCATAGTTACGTATCCATTGATAACCTTTCCAAACAGCTATATTTTCTAAAGCATACTCACATTTATTCATATCATTCATATCATCTCAACAACAACCTATAGTGTATTCATTCTGTCTCTATGTTATACTGTCTATTTATAAAACGGACAAGTCAAATCAAGCAATCTGATTGGTTCTTAGCTGTGATATAATGAGCGTATATCACGGGTAGAATTGTAGTTACTTTTCACAAGTCAGTATCCCTCCGCGTCTGAGAAAAAGCTACAACCGTTACAGCTGTTACATTACGTCCGTTAAGAAACTAACTAACTAACAAAGCTTAAAATGGAAACATTTAAGGTTAACTTGGACCTCCGGGGTGGCCTTACTATGGAGGAGTGGATTGAGCAGTGCCTATCTCCAGAAAGCACCTAAACGACGATGTGAAGAGCAGGTAGACCAACTGGAAAAGTACCACGCTAAGGGGGTTGTCGACCTGTTTTATAAATAGAATACGTCGCTTTCTTAATATAAAAACTCATGATAAAAACACACACAGCTCTATTTCCTGTGGGTATTGTCCACAGTAATACCTCGTACACGTCTGATATGTGTAATATGTCATGTAAAGCGCTTTGAGCACCTGGAAAAGCGCTCTAATAAAAAATGTAATGAGTTATTATTATGTCGTTACCCAGTATGGCCCAGTTGGGATGAGCCCTCCTGTTTCTACTGGGGTCCTGCAGGTCTGTGACTCGTCCTGGAGCCGAAGTGCCCGAGTTTTCTCCAAGGTTCCCCTCCCTCTGTAAGAGATGCGCTTCATTCAGGACCACCAACCAACAGGGGAGGGGTCAGCAGGGGTCACAAAGGAGGTCACAGGGAGGTCAAGACTCCAAATGATAGAAGGGGGAGATACTCACAGGTCAAAGAGGGGGAGGAAACAAGAACCGGAAAGAGAGCATTCAGCAGAAGTCAGGGTGGTGTCAGCACACAGGAGAAAGGGGTGTGAGGAGTCCTGAGGTCTTTAGAGGAAGGATCAAGAGAGGAAGGAGAGAGTCGCCTCGCTGAGGGAGTATAGTTCTTGTCTGAAGCACACATGGTTTTATTTCTGTGTTGTTGGGAAAATACTGAATGTACTCAAAATACCGAATGTCCAATATCAGAGTACACATGATAACAAAGGTATCCCAACTGTAGCTGTGTACATGACAGGATGCCCCTCCAACAGAGCAACACAATACAACAGATAAAATAGTGCAAGTAAATACAAATAAAATGAATATAAATAGTGCATGTAGTCCTTTGTTCTCCATGTCTGAGTTTGTATTTCTATTCGTAAACAAACAAGAAACCTCACAGACGTTTTCCTCACTTGTTTCTCAGTACTTTGTGTTGGGAAAATCCTGAATGTCCTCTTCCAATATGAGAGTAACATGCTAACAAAGGTATCCCAACTGTAGCTGTGTACATGACAGGATGTATGATTACCTAGAAGAGCATCAGGACTGTTTGAGGCATATGATAGCTATGTGATTAACATGATGATTCAGCCTCTATGGAGATAGACGTATGACAAGCATGCTCATTTCTGACGTGGAGCTAATCTGAAGTAAACATTGAATACTGCTTTCTATTCCTCCATCTTGTGACTGTGTAACTCCCTCTCTTGGATATCAGCATGTGAAGGACACTGTTTCAGGAACTAGTTGATGCTCTGGATGTGATGACTACTTCCATTCTGGAGAGGATCACAGATACATGGATCCTGAGATTGAAGCTCAAGCCGGGGACCAGTGATTATTAAAAATGTTGGATGTTGAGGAAATAAATCATGATTTTGAGAAAAAAGTCAGAATTCTTAGATTCTTTGAAAAAGTCAGAATTTTTGGATTTTTAGAGAAAAATCAGGATTTTGAGAAAAGTCATATTTTTTTGTAAAAGTCAGAATTTTAGGAAAAAGTCAGAATATTCAGAAAAAGTAAAAAAAAATAGAAAAAGTCAGAATTTTCAGAAAAAGTCAACATTTTTAGAAAAAGTCAGAATTTTCAGAAAAAGGTCAGAATTTTCAGATTTAGAGAAAAACTCAGTATTGTACATGACATGATGTATGATAACCTACAAGAACCAGTAATCCTGCATCTTGTGACTGTGTAACTCCCTCTCTTGGATATCAGCATGTGAAGGACTGTTCAGGAACTAGTTGATGCTCTGTATGTGATGACTCCTTCCATTCTGGAGAGGATCATAAACACATGGATCCTGAGATTGAAGCTCAAGCTGGTGACGAGTGATATTTTTCTAACAAGGGTCCATCAAAGAAAATGCAGCTGCTCAAGATCATCCTGGAGCTTTCCACCCCAGTGAATTCTCTTACTCTCAATCAAAGAACAAATATAGTGCCACGCACAAAAGAACCATTTGGGTGGTGTTTACCTAAACTACCCATCGACAAACTGCACAATCGCTGTGGTGAGAGATGGCTGCTTAGCCCACTTATGTGTGAGGAGAGTGTACACACAGCTAAATCGATGCAGCACTCACGCTAGCCTCACATGAAACGAGCTCAGAATAGACGTGTCTGAAGCCGCCTGGCAAATTGAGGGCATGGAGTAATAGATTTTTTAGTTAGGAGGATGGTTGTGGATGAAACAAATGCAAATGTATGTATCAATGCCCTCATTTAACATCTCTGAGAGCACAGAACAAGAGCTCAGCTGGGTGCTGTGTGTGTGTGGTTGCTGCCAGCGGGTACATGCATTCTCACACAAGAGCAAATGTGTGTGTGTGTGTGTGTGTCTGTTTAAGGCCGTGTTGCTTTTCAGGGATGCTGCTGTTCTGTGATCAAAAGAAGAGGCATGAATGGAGAAGGAGAGGGGAAAAAGGAGTGGAGATATTGTTCTCCGCAGAGAGGAGTGTGTTAGTTAGAGACTTTACTTTAATCAGACGCACTGTGGCTGTTACAGACAGGAGCACAGGGGACAGAGGAGATCCAATCCACCAGGAGGGACCTTGTAATTGTGTTAAGCAGGAACATAAAAGTGAGCTGCTGTACTACGAGGAAGGAAGCAAGAACGTTCTGTGAAATAGGGATTTTAGAAGAGAGGTGCTTACAGATATTTAGATTCTATATATAATGAGCAGAGATGGCAAAAGTACACACATCCTTTACTCAAGTAGAAGTACAGACACTCATGTTTATAAATAAGTACTGACTAAACTTCTTTACTCAAGTAAAAGTAAAGAGGGCTTTGAAATGTACTTCAGTAAAAAGTACCCGTAACTAGCAGCTGTTTTAAAGAGTACCTGACCTCCCTTTATATTAATAGAACAATAATGTCATTGTTAGCTAATGAATGTTTCCATGCTGAACAACGGCAACATGACAACGTTTTCATTGGTCCCTCTTCTTTAGAGAAGACCAGGAAATGATGGATACACAGATCGTGTTCAAATCAATAGGCACGCAATGACTCTAAATAATAATGATCACGCCACCAAACACACATTCAAACTAAAGGAACCAGCCTGTTTGGGAAATGTAAGAAGTAGAAAGTACAGGTATTTGAGTTCAAAATGTAAGAAGTAGAAAGTACAGGTATTTGTGTTCAAATGTAAGAAGTAGAAAGTACAGGTATTTGTGTTCAACATGTAAGAAGTAGAAAGTACAGGTATTTGTGTTCAAAATGTGAAGTAGAAAGTACAGGTATTTGTGTTCAACATGTAAGAAGTAGAAAGTACAGGTATTTGTGTTCAAAATGTAAGAAGTAGAAAGTACAGGTATTTGTGTTCAAAGTGTAAGAAGTAGAAAGTACAGGTATTTGTGTTCAAAGTGTAAGAAGTAGAAAGTACAGGTATTTGTGTTCAAAATGTAAGAAGTAGAAAGTACAGGTATTTGAGTTCAACATGTAAGAAGTAGAAAGTACAGGTATTTGTGTTCAACATGTAAGAAGTAGAAAGTACAGGTATTTGTGTTCAAAATGTAAGAAGTAGAAAGTACAGGTATTTGTGTTCACAATGTAATCCAGGCAACCCAACAAACTTCTGAACCTCAAAAACCAGCTTCAGTGAAAGATTGAATGTATTAATGACCGACTTAAATACATGATAAGAAATCGGTAGTAATAGGTAACATGTTCTAGTTGTGCTCGCAAACAGAATAGACTTGGACCCAGAAGTAAGTACATTGGTTTGTTTGGGCATAAAAACAAGACCTGATGTCTCTGCTAATAAAGTGTCAGTATGAGAGACACAACAAGATGTGGTGACACTACCTGGTGTTGCACAGTTTTCTTTTACAAAAGCCATACATTCTCATCTGGTTTCATACCGTAGCTTCATCTTGTTGTTACCCTCCCTTCATTAAGATAAACAAAGCAGAGCCATTTTAATTATGCCTGCAGCAGAACTACTATGCTAATGTTGTCCCTGATCAGCCAGAGAGAGCTGCGGCTGCAAACGAGACATTTCTACAGAAGAAGCGTCACTTTTTTTTTTTTTTAACAAATCCACTTCTACAAAAAGCTCAGTCCAGTCGGCTTTACTTTGACAGAGGAGGAAATATATTAAGACACAACTGAGCAGTGAAAGCTGTGGCCGGCTGACCGTGGCGGCTGACCGTGCGAGGTTAATCCTGAGGGATTAGAGCTGCAGATTAACACGAGGCCGAGCAGCACCTGCCAGCCTCAGACAGCCGGGGAACACCACAGATTTAACCACAATGTGCTTATTGACCATTCAAATGCAGTTGTATTGGCATGTTTGCTCTTTTTACTGCACTGTTAGAGCACAGTTTTATTATTATGCTGCTGTGTTTATTGTATTTCTTTTGTAACTTTTGCACAACAATTTCCTTCGGGATTAATAAAGTCCTATTGTATCTTATTTTATCTTATAAAGAACTAAGAAGTATGTAGACGTTTAAAAGAAGCTGATGCAGGATTAAGGCCTAGGCTCCACGGGAACGAAAACGGGTTGAATCCGCATATTTCTCATGCGTATAGCCCTTTAAGCTCGACGACGCCGTAACAGAAACGTAGAAACAGACCCTGCAAACGACAACTGGTCCAAAGGTGGATAGATCTGGGAACGGAGCGCTCTGGGGGGTCCAACGGGGCCGTGGGGTCGCCTATACGGTCATCCGTTTCATAGCCCGCCTCTCCCCGCTCTCCCCACCTCTGCTGCTCACCCCCGCAAAAGTACACTGCACACTGAATTCAGATTATTTATCTTTATCTCGATATGGACATAAACGCGAGTGAAGTCTAATCTGACAGGACGGAGACACGCAGCTCCTCCCGCTGTGATGCAGCGGGAGCAAAACACACACTTCAAGTCAGATCATCACCCTTAGCTATTTTAATTACCTCTCAAACTACCTAAACTAGTTATAAATATGTTTATTTTACTGTCGGGTCACTCATTACTGGATCAGCTGCTGCATGAGACAGACACTGACGCTGTGAGAG